>QPMI01000650.1:0-55872 GCA_004431415.1 Cyanophora paradoxa
AGCCGCCGTGACACGGCCGTGTTCAAAATTCAAATTCCATCCATTGTTAAAGCTCGCGAACTAGCGGGATGTCCAAAAGGTCGCGCCGTTTTCGGCCCGTCGAGGTCCGTCCGGGGCCGTCTGCGACATGCGAAACAGCTCCTTACGTACGCCACTGTGTACGAGGCCAAGTTCGAGCTCAAGTTTGCGCTGGGCTAATTTCATTGGCGGAAGAAGTTAACAATGGGCGGGGCGTGACGCAAACTCCGTTCAGTTTGAAACTTGGCTTTATAGCCACGCGCGCGCGCCTGGCTCGACGGGGCTTGGCGCCACGGTGGTCAGACCTTCCGAGTTTGGACAGAGGAGATCGTTGCTCAAATTCAGAAATTCAGGGCATCAGATAGACCGGCCGAAATATTCTAGATATACTCAGATTCTTACCGTAGTACGCGATTCTTCTACTGAGTGGCCGATAATATCTAGCAAAGGCTTGGAGGATTAAGACGCCGTCGGATATCGAAAAAGACAATAATCGATGCTGGAAAGATACGAAAGAAACTACACAAGGTCTACAGAATTGGTCTTGGTTAACTGCGAGCTGCAGCTGAGTAAACAGAATATCTTGATCGACTGCAAGAATGCATGGACATACAAAAGATTGGACACAACCGCACAGCGTGCATGGTCCGAGAACGTGTGGTCTTCTGTCACTAAAAGTGATTCTGAAGGCTAAGGCTATTCACAGGATAGCAAGACGATCGACCATCGATCATGCTTAGATTTGAAATCAAGTGAAAGGCTGTAGGGGCTCTTAAACTGCACCGAATTAAGAGATTTTCAAAACTGCTGAGTTTGGTGGGCACCATCATCTTGAAAAGAAGGCCGAAACCCCGCAGCTCACGCCGGCCGAAACTCGAAAGAAGGATAAGGCAACTGAGGGGGAAGGCTTGGACTAGGGATACAAAAACGCTCATGCTTAAACTAGTACGCATACGGATCTCGCATACACAGACCTCTCTCACAATTTGAACTGGTGCTTGGGAGCGAGCGACGCTGATGCTGGCTGCAATCACATCACTACAAAGTAAACTCAAGCGAAAAGGACCTGAACGTTAAAGGTAAGCTACCCTACCTTACGCTACCCACCCTAAGCGAACCCGCTGAGAAGAGGAATGGGAGGAGAGCTGGCCCGGCTGCGCCGGCTACGCACGCCGGCGCCGCTCCGGCTCAGGCGAGGAGGACGGAGGAGGCCCAGTGGTGGTCGGCGTGGTCGTCCCCGGGGTGGCCGTGGCCGCAGAGGACGCCCAGCTCGGCCACCGCCACCTCCCCGTGGTGCTCCAGCAGCGCCTCCAGCAGGTGCGGCACCGCGTGCCCGCCGCTTCCGCACGCGGCGGCGGCGGCGGCAGCAGCAGCAGCGGCAGCGGCGGCGGCGGCTGCTGCGGCCGCCGCGGCGACGGCCACCGCGGCGTGCGGGTTGGAGGGGTCCCCGTCCGAGTGCTCGTCGCCCGAGGAGGCGGCGGCGACGGCGGCGGCGGCGGCCGCCGCCGCGTCGGCGAGCGGGTGCGGGACGCCGGCGCCGGCGGCGACGTTGGCGAGCAGGAGCTCGAAGAGGGCCGGGGACATGGCCCGCCCCACGCCGCCGGGGCCGTCCGCCGCGCCCTCAGCGTCCGCCTCGGGTGCCTCCGGCGAGGCCGGCTCCGTGGGGGGCCGCGGGGCCGGCGACGAGGGCGCCGACGAGGCGGGGGTCGTCGTCGCCGGCGTGCCCCGCCCGCGCGTCCGCGCCCGCTTGTTCTGGAAGTAGATCCGGACCTGTCAGCGGCGCCGAGTCAGCTGAGTCGGACGGCGCCAAGGGGGCGAGGACGGAGGCGCGCGCGCGGACCTGGTGCTCGGTCACGCCCGCCTCGGCGGCGATGCGCGAGGTCTCCGAGGCGCTGCACTTGCCGCCCGAGGGCGCCAGCCGCTCGTACGCCTCGCTGAGGACGCGCGCCTGCGCCTCGCTGAAGAACTGCCGCTTGCGGGTCGAGGGCGACGCAGGCGGCGGCGAGGACCCCGCGGGGACGCAGGGCCCGGGAGGGTTCGCGTCCGCGGCCGCGGGAAGGGGCGAGGGCGTGGGCGAGGGAGCGGCCGGGCGCACGGGCGCCTCGGCCGGCGGCGCCGGTGGCGGCGCGGACGACTCCGGGTTGGCGGCGCGGGCCGCCGCCTCGGCCTCGAGGCGCTTCTGGTGCTCGACCGCGAAGCTGGCGCCGGCCGCCGCGGCGCCGCCGGCCGAGGCCGTGCCGGCCGCGACGGCCGCCGCGAAGGCCGCGAAGCCGGCGGCGGCGCCGGTGAGGGGAAAGGCCGGGGCCGGGGCCGGGGCGCGGGGCGCCGAGCCCGGCGCGCCGGCGGCGAGGAACAGGAGCCGCTGCAGGACTCTCTCCATGCGCCCGAACGAGTCGCGGACCTCCTGCGCGGCCGCCTGCTCCCGGCCCGTCGGCCGCCTCCGCCGCCCCGAGGCGCCCGTGCCCGAGACCTGGGCGGCCTGCGTCGCGCCCAGCACCGCCGAGCGCACCGCCGCGGCGAGGGCCGCCGGCAGCCCGCAGGAGGCGCCCTCCGCGGAGGCTGCGCTCCCCTCGCCGTCGCCGCCGCTGCCCGAGTCGCTGCCAGCCTCCTCCTCCTCGTTGCCGCTGCCGGCCTCTGAATCGGCCGACGGCGCGCCGCCGGCGTCGGCGCCGCCCTTCCCGCCCTCGCGGTGCGCGAGGCGGAAGAGAGCCGACATGGCCGAGCGACGGCTCGCGACGTCCACGCGGATCGCCGCCCGCCGGACGGCCTCAACCGCCGCCGCGCCGTCGCCGAGGCCCGAGACGCCGAGCCAGCCCTCCGCCGCCGCCTGCTCGGCGGCGGCGGCCTCCTCCGCCGACGGCGTCGAGGCCTGCGTCGGCCGCGGCGTCCGCCGCCGCTGCCGTCCGTTGCGTGGCCTGACGACCGCGTCCGGGTCGCTGTCGGCGTCCTTGTCCCCGTCCGACTCGGCAGCCGCCTCGTCGTCCTCCATCACCTCGATCACCTTGCGCCGCTTGACGACGCGCGACGAGCGCCGCAGACCCATCGCCTCCGCGGCCGCAGCGGCAGCAGCGGCCGCAGCAGCTGCCTCCGGGGATAGCGACGGCTCCCGTTCACGCTTCACGACGACCGCCACAGGCGGCGGCGAGGCGCCGGGCGCGGGCGAGGCGCGAGTGCCCACGTTCACCGCGCAAGCCCGCGGGGAAGCCGCGCTACCGCGGGGAGACGCGATGCTGCACACTCGCGGGGACATTCCCGGCGGCGGCGACGGCGCCGCGATGGTCAGGAAAGTGGTGCGCCGGTGCTTCGCCGGCGGCGCCTGAGGCTCCTCGCCGTCGCCCTCGCTCTCGGTATCGTCGTCATCGTCAGAGGTAACCTCGTTCTCGACGCTCGCGGCCGTCGCCGGCTGCTCGGCGGCCGGCTGCTGGGCGGACGTTTCCTGCTGCGCTGCTGGCGCTGATGCCGGCGGCGCCGGCTTCTCACACTCGTGCGGTGCGACGATCTGGCGCTGTTCTTCTCGCGTTTGCCTCTGAACGCAGCGAGCGTCAGCACGGTTGCACGATCAGGTCGAATCGGCCGCGGTCGGACGCACGTGCGCGAGCAACTGGGCACGCCTGCTGCCCGGTAGGATAGGTTCCGGAAAGTGAATCGATCTGCGTTAAGCAGAAGATCAGCAAAAGTCGTGGCAAACGCGCGCTGTGGAGAACGTGCGCGTGGCACGGGCGCTGCGCACTGGTTGCTCTGCCCAAGAGAGCCGGACAGGTTTGTCACCGGCTCCTCGAGCATTAGAACTGCGTAAAAAGCGCATTTGACGCGTTACTGGGACGTCCGGCTTGCGTCAGAACGGAGGGACGAGACCGACCTTCGAGAAAGCGGGGCGTCAGAGGACGCCCGTGGATGTGTCCAAAGCCATTCAACGGTGATCGACATGTTCCCAAACCGTGTGGCATCGGTCCTGCGCACGAAGGACGTGCGGGTGAGCCAGAGCGAAGGGCGGATCAATTCTGTCCGCGTGAGAGCGGCTATGGTCGATAGGTGGCTGGACACTGCGGACCATACGGATCGAGCAAATCTACACCAGCATGCTCGATTTCCGGTGTCCGCGGGTCAACGTCGAAGAAGCACCGGACATCCTCGGACGTTTCGCCCTCGTGCGCGGACCCGTCCTGTCAAAGTGCAAAGTGTGCGTTAGAACACTGCAATGCATTGCTTTATGTCCTCCTGGTTACTGGGAGCTCCGCACCTTCCTGCTCTCAGAACACGGAACGTTGGCCTTGCCGGGGGGTTTGTCCGGAAGTGGAGGGAACAGCGCGTCAGAATGCGCTTCAATGTGCTCAAGATTCATAAGATCCAACATTTCCGCTGATCGCCCGCCGAGAAGCGGCGACCTGCTCGAAACGATGCCCTGCGACAAGCCCCAATTACTCGCCAGTAAGCACACCCTTCACTCGGCGGTTGGGGAAGCCGATTACACGGAAGAATAGATGACACAGCGCACCCCGTGGATGTCCGTTGCGCCGCTGACCAGGTGGACGCCCGTGCAGTCAAAGGCTGTGTCGAAGCGGCTCACAGTCATCGATCGAGGCACCACGGGGCGCTGTCACAGATCCATGATCCGCAACGCTGGTGAGCTGCTGAGCCGCCGCGCCGCTGGCCGATCACGGGACCGCCTACAGAGTCCAGACCGCAAACTTCAGCTGGCCCGTGGGGTCAGGGGTACGCTGTCTTCAGATTAATCTTCGGTCGGTTCGTCACGGGTCGGTTTGCGGACAGCTAGAGTCGGGGTACCGCCAACTCGCGATCGCCGCCAGGTAGACGTCAACCTCGCCGCGCGCGAACGGCCGCGCGCGGGCCAGCTGCAGCCTGCAGCTGCAGCTGCGGAGGCTAGCTATAGCGCCGCTCATGATCATGATCAGCGGCTGAGCTGCGCATGCGCGCAGGAGTGCTCGTGACGCGTACGGTCGCCGAGTCGGATCGCGGACCGACGTCGACCGATCGCCGGTCGCCCAGCTGCAGTCCGACGGTCGGACCGGATCGCCGCCGGCGCCGAGACTCGATCTATATCATGTCGATTACAGCCTGGCAGTACTAGTATACTGTATACAGTCGATCGCGATATCGATATCGGCCCGGCGGTTCAGGATCCGGAGCGCTACGTATACGTTTACGTATACTAGCTATATAGGTTAGCGCGCGACGCGCGCGTACGCGTGTTTGCGGCCACCGCGGCCGTACGTACGCGTGGGCGGCCCGGCGTACGTATACGTATACGTATACGTATACGCGTGGCCGGCGCCGGGCCCGGGGCACGGCAGTCGTCGGCAGAGGCCGCAGAGCTCGATCGCGAGTAGGGCTGTCGCGATCGTCAGTCACTGATCATGACATGTACAGTCACAGTCAGAGGGTCTGACTGACCTGACTCATGATCAGTGACTGGGTCAGCCATTTGCTGACTGATCATGAGGTTCTCAGTCCCATACAACACCCTGCTGGCCCAGTGGGAGATCTAGAGTGCCCCCCTGCATGTCGGCTTTTCCCATCGAAAAATGATCTTCTGTCGTCGAAATATTCAAGATCTAGAAATCGCGAACGGAGATCATGACGAGGCTAATATAACAGTGTCTGGCACCTGGCGGGGCAAGTTCACGGTTAACGTTGCAGGCTTGCAGCAGGTCACGGGTTGCTCATCATGGCATCATGACTCAGTGATCATGGCATGACTCTCAGTGATCATGATCATGATCAACTGCACATGCAGCCGCGCGCGCCTCGCCTGCGCGCGCTAGCGCTAGCGCTGCTCAGCGCTAGCGGCGAAGGCTATCATAATATCAGTAACTCATGCATGATCAGTGATAATATGCATGCCATGATGACTCATGATCGATCATGCATATGATCATGATCATGATCATGCATATGATCATGATCAGTGATATCGATCATGATCATACCCATGAACATCGGATCAGGAGGAATGCTCGCGGTACCGCGGCCGGTGCGCATGCCGCAGTGCTCAGCCCAGCCTGGCAGCGCTATCCGATCATCGGATCGAGTTCGGTATATATACGTACGCGCGCGCCGCGGCGCGCGCTGCCGCGCCCGCGTTGCGCGCGCGCGGCCGCGGTGCGCGCGACTCGGCGAGCGGGGACTCGGGAGGCCGTATTACCGGCCGCGGGCCGACCCCCGCCGGCGCCGCAGTTTCATGGTCGCGCGGCCGCACCCGTGCGCTCCCGCGCGCCCCAATCGCTGCACATTGCCGTGCCACCGGTGCACGGCCTTCTCTAAACCGTATATCTGCGTGCAGATCCGAATATCTGCGCATGCGCATGCTACACTAGTGAATCAGGGGGTGTGTTCTTATGGGTGGAACAAGCAGCAGAACCAAAATTCTTATGGAAAAAGCGCATAAGAACACAACTCTCTTACGGTTCTGTTTGTATGGTAACCGTATGACGAACCATAAGAACTGCAACCTCTTTCATAAGAACAACCATAAGAGTCCTATGCTTGTTCCACGGTGAGCTGTTCTCATGCATGAGAACATGCAGTTTATAATCAAATATAATATTTTATATTATATATATTGTATCCGCCGCCACGCGCGCGCCAGCGCCCCCGGCCGCGGCGCGCCGGTGCCCCCGTACCCAGCACCCCGGCTCATGATCATGTACCCCCTGGCGCCGAGGTCCAATGCCCCCGCGCCCCGCACGCCCCCCGTGCCCGCCGGCGCCCCGCCCTGCCCCCCACCCCTGCCCCGGGCCCCGTCCCGGCGCCCCTGCCCCCGGGCCCTCGGGCCTCGCCCCTTGCTCTTGCATTCAGGAATATAATTTTATTCAATATGTGTTCACTTAGCCGTGAGCTAAATTGAGCGGGGCGCGGGGAGGGGCGGGACGGGAAAGGGCGTGAGCTGGGCTTACCGCGAGAGCGTTGATAGCTCTGCAAAAAATTGAAGTCAGCTTCCTAGACACTCAAGGCAGTAATGTCCTAAACACTCAAGGCGGTAATGAAGATCGAGTTCTTTGATCTATGTGGACGGCAAGGTCTGGCACCAGCGACGGCACCACCGTCTAGAGGGCGTCGGGCAGGGAGAGACTCGCGAACCTTCAGCAAGCCTGAAGCTGCGAGCTGGATCTTCGTCGCCGCCGTGAACGCCCCGCAGCTCCAGACTTCTGCAAGCGCGCGAGTCAGAGGACGGAGACGACGACGGGCGCCTAGAGGGGACGGGCGGCTAGAGGGGAGATGCGCACCAAGCGAGAGAAGGGCCACCGCTGCGCCCCGGCCGCCCCAGCCGCGAGGGCGCCGCGAGTCGGGCTCCCTGCGCCCGCCCCGTCGCGCGAGGCGCGGCGCCCAAGGGCGGGGAGGCGCGCACCAAGCGAGAGAAGGGCCGCCGCTGCGCCCCGGCCGCCCCAGCCGCGAGGGCGCCGCGAGTCGGGCTCCCTGCGCCCGCCCCGTCGCGCGAGGCGCGGCGCCCAAGGGCGGGGAGGCGCGCACCAAGCGAGAGAAGGGCCGCCGCTGCGCCCCGGCCGCCCCAGCCGCGAGGGCGCCGCGAGTCGGGCTCCCTGCGCCCGCCCCGTCGCGCGAGGCGCGGCGCCGAAGGGCGGGGAGGCGCGCACCAAGCGAGAGAAGGGCCGCCGCTGCGCCCCGGCCGCCCCAGCCGCGAGGGCGCCGCGAGTCGGGCTCCCTGCGCCCGCCCCGTCGCGCGAGGCGCGGCGCCCAAGGGCGGGGAGGCGCGCACCAAGCGAGAGAAGGGCCGCCGCTGCGCCCCGGCCGCCCCAGCCGCGAGGGCGCCGCGAGTCGGGCTCCCTGCGCCCGCCCCGTCGCGCGAGGCGCGGCGCCGAAGGGCGGGGAGGCGCGCGCCAAGCGGGAGAGCGCCCGGCGTGCGCAAGGAGGCGTACCGGTGATGAAGATCTTGAAGGCCCCAGCCAGCCGCAGATCGTGAAAGCCCCAGCTGACGACCGAGTCCTGATAGGGCAGTCAGCAGCGCTCGGGCAGTGAAAGGTCGAGGCAGAGCGCGGGGCGCACAGCCCAGGGGCGAGGACGCGCGCACCATGCCTGAAGAGCGCCGTAGCTGCTTCTGAGCCGGCGCCGCTGACCTGAAGCTGGGAGCAGCCAAGTCCTGCGAGCGCAAGTCAGCCGGCGCATTGATCGAGGCGAAGCGACGTTCCGGATCGGTGCAAGGACGTTAGACAAGCATAACTAGCGCGTCAGGAGAGCTCCGGACGCACTGCGTCAGGCCTTCGGGGCAGCGTCGGGCGCACGCAACCACGATCCGCGGCTAGCGAGGGCGTACGCCATCCTTGACGATCTGCGAGTGCTGGATCGTAAGTTTGCATGCCGCTGGCGTCCGGATCGGGCCCGGAGACGCGCGGCCGCTGGTCGCGCACTTGGTCACTTACCGCGCCCGATCCTAGGCCTGGCCAGCGGCGCACGAACGGCGCACCCAGATTGCTGCTAGGATGCTACTCGATGTTCTCCGCTCGCGCGGGAGCAGCTGGGCGGGCCGGATGCTGCTTCCGAACGCACCGGCTAGCTAGCTGGGTACGGCACTGTGCCTGGGGTACGGCGCTAGAGTGCCGGGGTACGTGTTTCTTCGGACTGGGGTACCGACTATTTTGCCCTCGGGCCAAGGGGTCCCCCGGCGTTTCACGGCGTAGGAACTTTTTTTTCTAACGCTTGCAGTTCGCTTGCATGAGAGCAGGCGAAGAAATCTAGTTTATCCTGCATAAGAACTGAGCTCTTTCCGTGAGAACCGGCATAAGAACCAGACAAGACATTCTTTCAGTTCTTACGCCAACAAAACATCGTCCGAACTGTTAGATTTTCGCGGTTCTCATGCATAAGATTTGGGCCTAAGCGTTAGAATTTCTGTTCTCATGCATAAGAGAGGGGCTCGTTCCATAAGAATTTCCGGTTCTGCTGCTTGTTCCACCCATAAGAACACACCCCCTGATTCACTAGTGCTAGCTCCTGCATGCCCGGGGCCGGCCGCCGCCGCATGCGCATGCGCAGCTGCATGCGAATTCGAAGTACTATATATAAAGCGCATCGATCGATCTATCGATATCCTATAGCTAGGCCTGATCATGATCAAATTAATTCGAATTCGATTTGGAATTCGAATTCGCCGCATTCGTTCTCCCGGGCCGGGGTACAGTCGCCGAGCAGCCCGAAAAAGCGGGCCCGGAAGGGCCCGTGCGGAGCGGCAAGATGCTGACCGCGCTGCAGAAGCAGGTGCGCTTAGTTCGTGTGCCGCTTTCTCGGCAGCAGTTAGCTTTCCGGGGCTGCTTGGGCCACCTGGGCCCTCTAATGCGCCCGCGGCTGGCCATGTCATGCGCTAGGCCACCTTCGCAAAGCGGCGAAGGCTAGATACGCCTAACGAAGCGAAGCCAGGGCTGCCGTGGCCTATTCGCAACCCCCAACTACCAGAGCCCGCCCCAGCCTGCCTCCACGCTCGATTTCACTTCAACGCTGCGCCCTCTAGCCGCCTGACGTCTCGCCACGCGCGTGCCTGCAGAATGCTTCGCTCGAAGCGGAGCTGCAGAAGAAGAAGATCAAGGAACAGGAGCTCAAGGACAAAACCGAGGCGGTCCAGAGCCTCGCGGCGCAGGTCCGAGCGAGCGACGCGCCGCGCGCCGCGCGCCCCGAGTCGACCCCGCGCCGGGCAGATCGCTGTGCTCGAGAACAAGCTGCGCATCGCGGAGCGGGAACTCGCGGCGAAGAATGCCGAGTGCGCCCACCCGCACTCTCGCCCCGCGCCGGCGGCCCCGCGTCTGAGGGGGCCGCCGCGCGAAGGCACGCGGCCATCACGTCGAAGCTGCGGTCGACGGAGCAGGAGGTTGCGGCAAAGGAGGAGGAGCTCCGCGGGCTCCGCCGCAAGCTCGAGGAGGCGATGGCGATCCTCGCCAACCGCGTCGTCGAGGCGCGCACGTACCCCCGCCCACCCTGCGCCCCGTACCCCCCTCACGACCCGCGCCGCCCTCTTCTCCCCCCGCAGGTCGAGCGCCTGAACGACACGTACAACAAAATCGTGCAGGGGAAGGTCCGCGGGGGTAGCGGGGGGGGATCCGGGGCGTACACCTGTGAGGGGTCTGAGCCGCCCCGGGTGCCGCAGATGCAGGAGATGGAGCACATGCGCACGGAGATGGAATCGCAGCTGGCGTCACGCGAGTCCGAAATCGGGCAGCTGCGGGTGCGCGGCAGTACCCCGCCCCCCTCTCCCACCCGGGCCCGCTTGCCCCGCCCCGCGCCTTCTCACGAGCGTACCCCCTCCCTTCTCCCCGCCCCCCTTCCAGGCCCGCATCGCTACGCTGGAGGCTGAGATCGAGCGGCTGAACGCGGAGCTGGGGGCGCTCCGCAAGGCGGCCGAGGAGCGGGACGCGCTCGAAGGCCGCGTGGCCGAGCTGCAGAGCGTCGCCAAGGGCCGCGCCGACGAGCTGGCCGAGCTTCGTTCGCAGCTGGAGGAGGAGCGCAGGCGGGGCGGCGAGGCGGCGGCGGCCGGGGACCGCCAGCGGGAGGAGCACCTCTCGGAGATCGCGCGCCTCCAGAGCCGCTTCGAGGACGAGGCGAGGGACGCGGAGGCGCGGGCGGGGCGAGAGCTCGAGGCGGCGCGGGAGGAGGCGGCGGCGGCGCTGCGCGAGGCGGGGGCGCGGCACGAGCGGGAGCTGCGGGGGCGGGAGGAGGTGGCGGGGCGGGCGCGAGAGGAGGCGGCGCGAGAGGCGAAGGCGCTGGCGGAGGAGGTCGAGCGGGGGCGCCAGGACCTCGCCCGCCTCAAGGTCCGACCTCTGCCTGCTTCTCCGAGGGCGGCCGGGCGATGGCTAGCTAGATAGCTTGCCAGCTGGATAGCCGGCCAGAGGGGAGGGCGCCGCGCGCTCCCAGCGGGTAGAGGAGGGGCGGCTAGAGGGCAGCTCCTGCCTCGCCTCGCGCGGCCTCTCTGACGCCCGGCTCCGCGCCAGGCGTCGCACGCGCGGGAGCTGCGGGAGCGGGACGAGGAGGCGGAGGCGGGGCGGCAGCGGCAGGCGGAGGAGGCGCGCGCCCGCGACGAGGAGCTCGCCCGCCTCCGCCAGGTCCGCGGGCCGGGGCGGGGCGGGGCCGGGCGGGGCGGGGCTTGGTCAATCCTTAGTCAAGCCAAGTCCTGACCCACGTCCCCCGCCCGCGCAGGCGCGGGAGGCCGAGCTGGCGGCCATCAATCGCCAGCATGCCGAGGAGGTCGGCTTTCCCCACCCGCCCCCCGCTGGCGACGGGCCTGAAGGGGGGCGGGGTGGGCGCAGGTGGCGCGGCTGCGGGAGGAGATCGTTCGCCTGAAGGAGGCGCGCCTCGCGGAGGGGGGCGCCCAGGCGCAGGAGATCGGCCGCCTCCGCGACCGCCTCGACGAGGCCGAGGCCGGCGCCGCCCGCAGGTGCGAGCCGCTCCCGCAGCCAGCCGGCCGGCCGGCTAGCCGGCCAAGTGACGGGGGCGGGGACGGCGGGGCGCAGCGCGGAGGCGGCGGCGTTCGAGCGGGAGCGGGCGGTGGACGAGGCGGTCCGGGCGGCCGAGGAGCGCGCCGCCCGCGAGGCCGCCGCCGCCCGCGAGCAGGTCCGCGGCGCTCTCCGCCGAAGAAGAGAAGAGCATCGGAGCCATCCATAGACTCTTCAAGAGTCGTCCGAGCATTCTCCTCTGACGGGAGGGCGCGGGCGGGCAGCACTACGCGGAGCTGGCGCGGGCGAAGAAGGCGCACGGGGAGGAGGCGGCCGCGCTGCGCGAGCACCTCGCCGCCGAGGCCGAGCGCCTGAAGCGCGCCCAGCGCGCCGAGACCGACAACATCCGCGAGGAGAACAGGCCCGCCCGCCCCCGCCCCCGCCCTCCCTTCCTCGCCCTGTTCAACCGAGCCGGCAGGCTCGAGCTTGAGCGGCTGAAGCAGGGCTGGGCGGAGGAGCGCGAGCGGCTGCGCAAGGAGCTCAAGCGCGCCGAGGCCCGCGCCGGCGAGGCCGAGGCCAAGGTCTCCGAGCGCGAGGAGCGCCTCAGGAAGGCCCAGGCAAAGGCCAAGGGCCTCCAGGTCCGCTATTAGTTTTATTGTTACCATTTCGCTCGCTGAGCCACGCGTCTTGTAGGAAGACCTGTCGGACCTGCAGCGGCGCTACGACGAGCGCGAGGAGGACTACCGGGAGGCGCGTACCCCCCCTCGAGTTCATCCCCCTTCCTCCCCTTACCCCCCTACCCTTCAGATGAAGAAGAAGGTGGACGGGGTAGACGCGCTCCTCGCCGAGCGCGACGCGAAGATCGAGATGCTCAAGGCAGGGCCGATCGGGCTATTTTAAGGCCTGTACGGGTACAGGCTGCTGACTCGGGCGGCAGGGGATGACGCGGGCGGCGAAGCAGTTCACGAACATCCTCGTCGAGAAGAAGGTGCGGGAGCGGGGGGAGGAGCGGAGGGGGGTACAGCAGCTCTCACACCTCACAGGTTGGGGAGATCCTCTCGAACGTCGACCCTGCGAGCCTCGCGGCGGCCGCGGGGGGCGCCGCTGGGAGCAAGTCGCCCCCCAAGCGCCGCTCGGCCGCCGACGAAGGTCCGTACCCCCCGTTACCTCCACCCTCCCCCCTTTCCCCGTCCCGTGCCGACCGATGGCGGGCGGCCGCAGAGGAGAGGAGAACGCCGCGGGACAAGGAGCGGAGGCGGGAGAAGGACCGGGACAGAGACCGGGACCGGGACAAGGAGCGGCGGCGGGGCCGGAGGCGGGACGAAGAGGAGCCCGAGTCGGCGCGCGACCGGAGGGAGAGGGAGAGGGAGGAGGGGGAGGGCGGGGCGGGCCCCCCGCAGCGCGCGGACAGCCCATCCCGCGACGAGCGGCAGCGGGGCGACCGCGACCGGGATCGGGACCGCGACCGGGACCGGGATCGCGACCGGGATCGGGATCGGGAGCGGCGGGGCCGGCGGCGGGGCGAGCGGGAGCGGGAGCGGGAGAGCGTGGACGAGGGGGGCGGGGCGCGCGGCGGCGGCGGCGGCGGCGGCGGGGGGCGGGGACGGAGCCGCTCGAGCGACGGGGGCGAGAGCTCCCGCGAGAGCCGCCTCCGCCTCCCCAAGATCAACACGTGACGTCACGGCGGCCGCCCGGCCGCTGCTCTCTCGAGCTCGCAGCAGTGCTCAGCGGCGCAGCTATTCTCAGGGGGGCGGCCACTTTCTGCAGGCCCGCCCCAGTCTTATGCGTACAGTAAGCTTAAGCTTGAAGAAAAGAACAGCCGAACAATTGCAAGGGGCTTCAGCAGCTAGGGCGGGACGGGATTCGAATTAGGGGGGAGGGGCAAGGGGCTACGTATATACGCGGTCACTCCCGGGACCAGAACTTGAGGGTCGCGGGCTGCAGAAGGCCCGCGAGGAACTCCGGTACCCCCTCGTCCCGCGCGTCCGCCGCCATCTGCCGCGTACCCGCCCCCGCGGTCGCGCTCGAAAGCAGGGCCTGAGGACGGGTACAGCGCACCGGGCGGCGCTGGAGCGCGAGGGCGTCCCCCGCCGCGGGGCTCTTGGGAGCCACCGCCTCCAGCTTCTGCAGCAGCGCCGGCTTCTGCGGGCGGGGGTGGGTACGGGCCTCTACGGGGGAATGGAAGGGTGGGGGGTACGCGAACTCGCGCACCTGCGCGAGGACGAACTCGAGGAGGGCGCCCTGCTTCATGCGCTGGAGGCCGAGGGCGGGGGGCGCCCAGAGCCCCGGGTTCAGCCGCACGAACCTGCCGGATGCGGGCGCCTCAGCTGAAGCCGAAGACATCCGAAAGCAAACGAAGGCAGGACAAGCAGACACGCACTCGGGCCAGGCGGCCGGCTCGGGCCCAAGGGGTATCTCGTTAAGGAGCGCGACGCGCATCTCGGCGAGCGTCGCCTCGTCCTCGGGGTCCTCCTCCAGCGCCGGCAGCGCCTGCGCGTGTCGGATTCGATCTTAGAGGAGAGGCTCAAGAAGCTTAAGCTTACGCTTAAGAAAGCTTAAGAAGTTTAAGCTCAAGCTTTAGAAGCTTAAGCTCAAGCTTTAGAAGCTTAAGCTTTAGAAGCTTAAGCTTAAGAGGAGAGCGGCCGCTGACCGCGGCGGCGGCGTCGAGGCGGGCGATGGCGACGTTCGCGTAGACCTCCATCGCGCGGCTGAACTCCGCTGCGCGCCGCTTCGCATTCGAATTCGAATTCGAATGCGCGGACGCGGCCGCGGCGCTCGCACCGTCGTTCATAAGGAGGCGGACGCTCGCGTCGAAGCCCGCGTCGTCTGCCTGCGCGTTCGGCATCCGATCGGGGGATCAAATCTCGGCAGCGTTTGAATCGCGGGCTGGCGCTGGGGCTCGCCAGGCCGCTGGGGAGGCGGAACTCCTCGGCGGCGCTCTTGCAGGCCTCGTGACGCTCCCTGTACCGCTCCATGATGGCGTCCACCTCCCGCGACATGCCAGAAACGAGCTCGAGCGTCGCCAGCAGCCGCTCCGTCGCCCCGCGCAGCTCCCGCTCGTACGCCGCGATGCCGTCGTCCGCGTCGGGCTCGCTCGCCGGCGCCGAGGCCGAGGGCGCCGGGACGGGCGAGCTCGAGGCGAGTGCGTCCCTGCGGAGCGAGGGTGAGGGAGGGGCCCGCGAGGGACGAGCGGCCCGGCGCCGGGGATCCGGAGTGGCCGGGCGTACGGGATCTGCGAAGCGGATCGCGCACCTTGCAACGCGCTTGAACGACGCGCCCCCGACCGGCGAGCCGGAGAAGAACCTTGACCGCTTGATCGCCTGCCCTTCGAGCCGGCGGGGCTCAGGGATCGGGCTGCGGGCCGCGGGGCTCTGCGTCCGCGCCCGATCCTGGAAGCGAGTCCTGCAGCTGGGTCCAGCGGGGTGCTGCGGGCTGACAGCCGGCGCCGGTGCTGCGGCCGGCAGGCCACGCGACACCGGCGCAAAGCCAGCGAACGCCAGCTGCCTGGGCCCTGGATATGGGTCCATCAGACTCGCAGCTAACCGCGCCTACTGGATTTTTTTGTCGATCCCGCGCCCCAAGATACGGCGGCTCGGCTCCCGGCAGCGCCACTAAAGCCTCCGGCCGTCAAGCGGCGCGGGGCGATCTAGACCACGGCTGCAGCACAGCCAGATCAAGAAGGTTCATAGATCGGGATGCTAGACCGGCAGAACAAGCTGCGAGGACGCTGCGTCGAGTGCGACTGCTCCGAGTACGAGCTGCCGCTGAGTGGGCACATCTGCGACTACTGTGGTGCGCTTGTTCGAGCTAGCAACCGCAACGTCCACCACCAGCCTGGGCCGCGGCGCTGTACTGGAGGGACTTGTACGCTTACCGTCGCGTCCAGGTCACCGGCCGACGGCGCACGAGCTGGGATCGCAGAATGTGCACCTCGGCAGCATGACTCGCTGCGACTCGTTCTGCACGGGTGCGAGCCGGGCTGCGAAGCGGGCTGCGAAGCCGCAGCGCTCCGGCTTTTGTTGACTAGGCCGGCCGCCGTTGCCGTTCTGCTGCGCAGAGGGCACGTCGGGCGCGGGAGCGCTCTCGACAGACGGCGAAGGGAATTCCTTGAGGCTACTTGTGCCCGGCTCCGCCAGGGGGACGGGCGGCGAGTCGTCAACGCCATCGCCGCTTGCGCCGCCGCGCGTCGGGAGCTGCTCGTCGGGAATGGCGGCCCTGGGGGAGTGCGACTCCGCGTCGAATTCGAATCTGGCGGCCGGCGCCTCCCGCGCGCGGTCGAACCCGTGCCGCCTGATCCGCCCCATCGCACCCGACGGCGACCGGCCCAGCGCCGAGTCCGCCTCGATCCAGGCCCCGCAGGCGCGCCGGCCCGAGGGGGCGAGCCCCAATCCTTTCGGCTTCACCGCCGCAGTCAACCGCAACTACCGATCGGCATCCCCCTCCGCCCGCTGCTCCACCCCGATGGGCGGTCCGCCTTCCGCCCGGCCCCGCGCCCACTTCGCCTCTGAAAGCCTCGCCCCCGCCCCCGCCTCGCGCAGACAACGAGCGCGCCGGAGCGAACATGCCCAAGCACATAACTCTCATCCGGCACGGTGCGCTACCCGAGCCCTTGGCCCCTCCTCCCTCCCGAGCGCGGGCGATCGGGCCGCAGGCGAGTCCGAGGCGAACGTCAACTGGTCCATACTCGAACGGGAGCCCGACCACCAGGCGAGCCGTACCCCGGCGACTCTTCTCCCCCTCTCAACCTCACCGTACCCCCAGATCCACATCACGGAACGGGGCAGGCTCCAGGCGAGGGAGGCCGGGCGGGCGCTAAAGGCGAGGATAGGGAACCAGCCGGTTCGCCCGGGCCCCCTCCCCACTCCCTTTATTCCCTTCCCCGTCCTCTTCGAATCCGTACCCCCCAGGTCGCCTTCTTCGTCTCGCCCTACCGGAGGACGGTGCGCTTGAACTGTACCCCCTCCCAACTTCTTCGCCCCCCTCCCCCTGACGGGTACGGCAGGTCGAAACGTTCGAGTGCATCGCGGAGGCTTTCGACCCATCTCTCCTCTGCGTACGCTTCGAGCCCCGGATACGCGAGCAGGCACGTACCCCCCTTTCCTCCCCCCCTTCGGAACAATCCCAGATCCCTTTCTGAGGCCCGTGCAGGACTGGGGAAACTTCCAGGAGCGTGACGTCATCGCGAAGGCGAAGCGGGACCGCTCCAAGTGCGGCGCCGCAGTACCCCTCTTCTTCCCCTTTTCATCGCGCCGAGGGCGTACCCCCGCAGGTTCGGGAGCTTCTACTACCGCTTTCCCAATGGCGAATCGGGGGCCGATGTGTACGATCGCGTGAGGTGCCGTACCCCTCCCGTGGGCCCTCTCCGTTCGCACCCGCAAGACGCCCCTACCCCCCGCAGCACGCTCCTGGAGACGCTCTACCGCGACTTCAGGAACCCGGTACGCCCCCTCTGAGAGACGTTACCCCTCCCCTTCGAGCGATTCGGGGGGTACGCAGGCGTTCCCGAGGGAGCTCATCATTGTCACGCATGGCCTCACGCTGCGCCTCTTTCTCATGCGGTGCGGCGGGGGCCGGAAGCGGGTCCCGCCCCGATTCGAACCTGAGTCCATGAACAGGTGGTTCCACATGTCCGTCGAGGAGTTCGAGGCTAGCGAGAACCCCGAGAACTGCGGTTCGAACCCGCACCGCCCCCGCTTCTCGCGCGGTTTCGGGTTCGAGTCCGGGCGGCAGAGTTCTATACGATGGCGCTGCAGTCGACGGGCCGCTACAGGCTCGAGAGGTGCGCGCCGGCGTACCCCTGCCGCCCCCCAAAGCGGCGCACAAGCGCACAAAGCGCCGGCTCTGATCGCGAGCCCGCAGGCCGCTGCGGATGAAGCGGGAGGCTCAGTTCGAGTGCGACGACGGGGGGGACGAGGAGGCGAGCCCGCGGGGGTACGCGCAGCGGGAGGAGCAGAGGGCGGCCCTCGAAGAGCAGCGGGCCGCCCTGCAGGAGCCCACCTAGAGGCCGCCCCGGCCCGGCCCCCCGGGCCCCGCCGGCCGTCGGCGCCCCGCGGGGTCCGGGATCCAAGCCAAGGCTCGGTGTACCCTTCCGTGCTCCAAAGTTTTGCTGTCTTTTTAACCGTTGCTGGGTAGCCTAGTAGAGTGGGTTAGCATGCGTAGACTCTGAGATGTAATTGTTACATACAGCGCTAGCTAGAAGCTACAGCTGCGCGAGGGCCTCGGTGCCGGTGGGGTCGGGGCCGGGGCTCGCGGCCGCGGTGGCGGGGCCAACCCCTCCGCCGCCGCCGCCGCCGCCGCCGCCGGCGGCGGCGCGGGCGAGCTCGAGGAGGGCCCGGAGGCCGGCCTCGTCCGCCCTGCGGAAGAAGTTCTCCGGGTCCTGCTCGGGAAAGGCCTCGTACTGCGTCGGACGTCAGGTGATCTGATCTATCTGATCTGATCCAAGTCGGGCGGCTCTGACTCTGAGCGCGCGCGCGCACCTTGGCGACGCGGAAGCGGGCGAGGGCGGCGCGCGCCGCGGCGGAGTGCAGGCAGTGCTCTTCGGACTGCAGGGGGTACGGCTCGGAGGCCAGCGTCACCTGAGCGCTCGTTGGTTCGAGGGGGGGTGGGGTACGAGGACGGAGGCGGAGGGGGATATGGCGGACCCAGACGATGCGCAGGAGCTTGGGGATACTCGCCAGCGCCCGCAGACCTGCGCCCGCCCGAGTCGGCGCGGGGAGTACGAGTTTGCCGCGCGGTGGCGTGCACTTACCCCCCTCGAACTGCTCGTCCCCCGCCCAGCCATCGCCGGCCAGCGGCCAGCAGAGCTGGACGTACGCGTGCTCCGACAGGTGCCTCTCCAGCAGATTGAAGAAGGCGCCTGGCGGGGTACGCGCATCGGATGGCGGGAATCCGGATAGAAAGCCGGGGCGCGATGACGCGGGTACCGGGATCCGTGTCGGGGTACGAGCAATGCTCGTCGAACTCGATCTTTACGTCGGGGAGATCGTGCAGTGCCTCTGAGGTGGGGGTACGGCGAGGTAAGATGCGAGATGGGGAGGGACAGCGCGGGGGGTACGCAGATCGCACCGAGGAGCCGCCGCAGGAGCGGGGGGTGCAGGACGCAGCGGCGGAAGACGACCCTGGAGGGGGTACACGCATCAGGCCGGCCGTCGAGGGGGGTACAGGCGCGGAATCCGTCTTCTCGCACATGCGGAGGCCGGGGGGGAACTCGAGGGGCTCGGGGAGGGAGGCGGGGAGGGTGCAGTCGTCGAGGGTGAGGGAGGGGCGCTCCCAGGAGTCCCAGGAGAAGTCCCGGGGGTACAGGGCGGCGGCGCAGGCGGCGAGGGCGAACGGGTGCGACGCGAGGTCGACGCCCTCGAGGTGGATCTTCCCGACGCGTACCCCGGAGTCCGCGAGGGCGAAAACGTCCTCCTGGGAGCAGCGGGGCCAGGGCATGTACAGGCTCCGGACGTGCGTGAGGGCGGGGAGGGCGGCCAGCATGAGGCGGGGGCAGATCCACCCGAGGGGCGCCTCGATGACGCGCAGCGACGGGTGGCGGAGGCCCTGCGCTGCGCGAAACCGATCGACCGTGAGCGGCGCAGGCGGAGTCGGTGCGGGTCGGATAGGCTCGCGCGCCCTGTCGGGATCGAAGTCGACGGTGTAGCAATGGATGGGCCCCATGGCGAGCAGGGCGAGGTCGGGCGCCGTCTCGTGCAGGCGCAGCGCGCGGACGGGCGCCACCGTGTCGGGCCAATGGCCGAACGAGAGGAGCAGCCGGCGGAGCGTGCGCGGGAGGGCGTCGCCGACGGCCGCCGCCGCCGGCCACTGCGGGTCGCCGCGCTCCGGGCCCTGGATGAGGCCTAGGGACTGCTCGCCTGTGAAGTGGAGGCTCAGACGCGTCACGCCCGTCGAGAAGGGGCTCCGCAGCGCCGCGAGGGCGCGCGCGTTCGCCTCCGCCGCATCCGCGGCCATCCGCGCCTCCGCATCTGCGTACTCCTCCCTCACGCTGCGAGCGCGCACGTCAGGCGCAATCCGCCGCATGCCAGAGCCTGGCTCACATCACTCTGAGCGCGGTGGACGGGGCGCTGGGGTCGAGTGCGCAGGATCGCCACCGGCGGCAGGCGAAGCTCGCCCGCGCCCGGTCGTGCACTTCCAGGAGCGCGAAGACGGCCGAGAGCAGCTCGTCGGGCAGTGCGGCCACCGGTGCGCCAGCCTCGCCCGCCGCTGCAGCTGGAGCTGGAGCTGCCATCGCCGTCGGATGCGCCGCGGTAGATGGGCTCACGGCCAACTCGGCCATCACCGACTGGTGTATCCGAGGGCGTCCAGGAAGCTGGGCGGCCGAGTTCGATTTGCACGCCGCTCGCGCTGTACCCCTTCTCTCCGACCCCTGTACCCCTGCACCGCATCTCTCTGTACCCATGAACACCGACTCCCCTGTATCCCAGTGCTAAAGGCTGGCTGATCATGATGAGACGCGTCCAATGCCGCGTACAGACAGGCGGCCCTTGTCGCTGGGTGCCGGCATGGGTCACTCGCGGGACACGCCCAGCGGGCTCGTCCGGACCTCCCCGTCCTGTACCCAGTCCCCCACCGGGTTCCCCTGAAGAGGATCAGAGGGCGCGGGAGGGGGAAGGGCTTCGGCCGGGGGGGGGAGGGGGGGGTACGCACCTCGTCGTCGAAGAAGCGGCCGCGGCGGGCCCAGAAGGTGGAGAAGCGGAAGAGGATGCGGGGAACGGTCAGGAAAGAGACGTCGCCGCCCGTACCCGACACCGCCAGGATCTTCGGCACTGCGCCCGAGGCTAAGAAACGCGACATCGATGCTTCTGGGGTACAACTTCAACTGAGGCGCTTAAGCTTCTTCCTGCTCACCGAGGTCGGAGGCGACGTTCGCGGGCGTCTCGGCGAGCACGTTGAAGAAGCGGCGCTGCAGGGGCGTCGTCCCCGAGAGCAGCAGGTCCGTCAGCACCTGCCCGGCGCCGGCGGGGGTACAGGAGTGAGGGTTGGGGATGGGGGGCGGGGGGGCGGGGGTCGCGGGGGGTACGCCGGACGGACCATGCCGGGCTGCAGGTTGTGGATGCCCACGCCCGTGCCCTTCGACTCCTGCGGCGGCAACGCGGTTCAGGTGCACCGAGTTTCGCGGGGCGGGGGTACGGGGCCGCGGGCGGGCCTTGACGAGGCTCTTGGTCAGCTGGGGGATGGATCGCTTTGTCGCCCCGTACGTCTGGGGGTACGACGCTCAGGCGCTTAAGAGAAGGGGGGGGGGGGGGGTCAGAGAAAGGGTACCGCGTAGGTGGGGGTCGGGTTCCCGGCCGTGCCCGCACCGACCATGTTCTAGGAGCCCAGCGTCAGAACAGAACGGGGGGTAGAAGATAGCACAGAGAAGGAAGCTGGCGAGCTCTTTAGAGCCTGGGAAGGGAGCCTAGGGGAGGCGGGCCGAGCGCACGAAGACGTGACCCGAGCCCTGGTCCTTCATCACGCGGAGCGCGGCGCGGCAGCCGTAGAGCAGGCCGAGTGTGTTCGCCTCCACCACCTGTGGGCCCATGCGAATTCGAATTCGAATCGAGGCGAGAAGCTTGGGCGGGGGCGCCCGCTCGCGCACGTCGCGGATGCGCTCCGGAGGGAATTCGGTGAGCGGGGAGAGCTGGTAGCCGTTCGCCCCCGCGTTGTTGATCTGGCCGGGGGCCGCGCGCGCGCGCGCGCCCCGCGTGAGGCCGACGACGAGAATTTGATCCGCGCGCGGGGCGAATTCGAATTCGAACCCAGTACGTGAGGGTGCCCAGCTTCTCCTTCGCGAATGCGGCGAGCCGCTCGACGTCCTCGTAGCGGGAGACGTCGCCGGCGAGGCCGTAGGCGCGGCCCCGCGCCCCCGCCTCCGCCTGCAGCATCGCCACAACGGCGTCCACGCGCTCCTGGCTCCGGCCCGTGATGACCACGTCGACTCCGTTCCTCAGGAGCTCACGCGCAAGGGCCAGCCCGATCCCCTGCGACCAGCGGCCGCGCACGCCGCGTCGGCGTCTGCACCGCGCGGCGACGTGCCCGCACGCGGTGCGGGCTGCGGCTGCGCACCTTCGTGGAGCCGGTCACCACAGCGCCGCCGGAGGAGCTACTGCTCGCGCTTGCCGCCGGCTGGCTGGCGGTGGCCGGTCGCTGCGGTTGGCACTTGAGCGCCGGCTGCGCGTGCGCTTCGGCCTTTCCGACGAATGCCACCGAGGCGGACCAACTCAGCGCGCTCGCTCGCTTGCCATCGGCCACATGCGAGCGTGGCCGCCGACCTGTGCCGGCTGCCGGTCGAGCGCTGCCGCCGGTGCAGCCCGGCACCTGCCGCGCCTGCTGCACGGATGCAGGCACTGAGGCACCGCAGAACGCGGCGCAGGCTTGCATCGCTTGGTCTGCCTGGTCTGCCAGGTCTGGTTCGTCCCGGGTACTCGTCACGAAGGTTGCACGGCCGGCAGTTTCGTATTCGGGATGAAGGCGAAAGCGTTCCTGGCGCTCGCGGCGCTCCTGGTGCTTCTGCAGCCCTCAACCGCGCTCTATATGCTCCTGAGCCCCGGAGACAAGCGCTGGTGCGTGTTCCTGGGTCTGGTTTCCGTGCTGCGGCTTACATGGGCGGCGCGCAGCTTCATCGTTGAGGTTCCTGTCAACACGCTCGTCGTGGGATCATACAAGTGAGCCGCGTCCCGGGCCGCTCGTCTCTCCTGGCGCTCGAATCGGCGCGGACCTCCCTGCGGCCCTGCCCTGAACCACACGCCTTCCTTTCGCTGATTATCGCTCGAAACATCCGCGAATGCGGCTACATTCGCTCGCGCTGCACGTCGTTATCGTTAGCGTCCACTCCGCAGGGCGCCGGACCTGCAAGCTACGGGGGAGCCCGGCGCGAACGGTAACCGCCGTCAGGGCCTGCGAATCACCGGTGTCGATCCGCAGAGCCGCCAACCGTGCGCTCTCAACCCTGCGCTCCCTCCCGCCGCCCGAACCAACTCACCGCGCGGCGCGCGCCGGGCCGAGCAGGTTCTTCGACCGTCCGTGCCGCGCCCGGCCAACCGGGTTGCGTTCTGCAAGCTTCGAAGTGACAGGCATCGTGCGCAGATATCACGCTGCCGGAGGGCCGCTTCGCGTTCACGAGCAAAGTGGGCGGCGAGCACGAGTTCTGGTGCGGCGCCGGCCCGAGCGCCCTGCCAGTCTGGCGCATCTCCCGCGGCCAACTCGTGAGGGCAGTGCCATGGCCCCCGTTGGCGGCTGGTTCGGCCGGAAGGCGTCCATGATGGTGCGGTCGGGGCCCTCTCGGCGTGGGGCGCGGCGCAGCGCGGCTGCCGACCCGCTCCCTCCGCTCCGCAGCGCTTCCACCTCAACTTCAAGACGGGCGCAGAGGCCATGGACTTCGACAGCATGGTCCGTCACGCCCGCCTCCCCCGCCTCATCCGCGGCTCACGCTAGCGCTCACGGTCTCCGCGCGCGCGCAGGCGAAGCGGGCGCGCGCCCTTCCCCCTCCCAAGTCCCCTCCCCGCCCCGCCCCGCCCCGCTCAGCCCTGTCCTTCAGGACCACTTGTCCGAGATCGAGGTAGAGGTCCGCCGCCTGATCGAGACGGCCAAGGACGTCGCCGTGCGCATGCACGCCGCCGCTCGGCGCCTTCTAGATCTGCGCGCCGCCGCTCACTGTACGCTTCGCTCGTGGCGCTCCAGGCCGAGCTGAAGTACCAAGAGGTCCGTGGACCCGAGGCGCCCCGCGCCCGCTTTAAATTTCCCCGAGCGCGCGCCCGAACGCCGCCCACCCACCCCGCCCCGCCGCGCCCCGCCGGGCCGCCGCGCAGGAGCTGGAGACCGAGTTCCAGGCGGCGGGCGCCCGCACGAACCGCTCCATCGTTCTGTGGGCCGCACTCCAGGCGCGCTCGTTCGAATTCAAACTCGAATTCGAATTTGATCTCGGGCCGGCGGAGCGAGCTGACGTCCACGGTCGCCCGCCTGGCAGACCCTCGTCCTCGTCTCGACGGCCTACCTGCAGCTCCAGCACCTGAAGCGCTTCTTCCGGGCGAAGAAGCTCGTCTAGCTGTAGAGTTGCATGCCGCAGATAGTGCAACCGACTGATTACGCATAAGTGTACTGATTCGCATCGCGTCTATATTTTTCCAGCGTCCTCTTTGTAAATGTCGAAATTAACCGGTAGGCAGGGAACGCTGACTGATCGTGAGTTATATACTTTTTGATTGATACAAAACGGAACCTATAATCTAATACACGCTGCGGATCGCGACACGGCGAGAGGGATTGTGGCCCCAGAGATAGGAAGGGCCCTTTCTAGATCTTTCTGTGAAATCGAGCACCTAGTGCCGGCTACTCGTCGCCGGTCTTCTGGCGCTTGGGGGAGCCCTCGCCGCCGGCGGGGGCCGGGCTGGCACTGCGGCTGCGCTTGCCCTCGCCCTTGTCGGTCTTCTCGCCCTCCTCGTTGTTCGTGGGCTTCTCCTTGGCGGGCGAGCTGCGCGGCCGGCGTCAGGCGGGCGCCGCAGCAGCCAGCCGGGCGGGGGGCCAGGCCACACCGGCTAGCGGACCGAGAGCGGGACTTCGAGCGGCTGCGCGAGCGGCTGCGGCGCTCCCTGCGCCAGCGATGTCAGACCGGGGGATGCCAAGCCGAAGAAAGCGACGGGTGAGCTCACTTGCGGTCCCGGGAGCGGGAGCGGGAGCGAGAGCGCTTCCGATCGCGGGAGCGCGAACGAGAACGATCCCGGCGGCTGTCGCCGCCCCCGGCCGCGCCCGCGCCCCACTCCTTGCGGGAGCTGCCGGGGGCGGGTCGGCGGCCGCGCAAGGAGGTCACTTGGAAAGAGTTCAGGGGTGCTCACTTGCGGCAGTCGCGCGAGACGTGCCCCTCCTCACCACAGTTGTAGCACCGGTTCCTGCGCGCCGCCCGCGTCAGCGGGCCGCACGGGCTGAAAGACAAGGCGCAGCGCCCAGGAGAACCCAGTGGAGGAAACAGAGAGAAAGAAAGAGCGGAAACGGTCGGCAGGCAGCGGCCGCCTCGCACCGGGCGAGGCATAGTCATGCACGCCGCGCCAAAGAACGCGAATCCCCCTCCCCTCCGCGCCGCGCTTCGCGAATGCGGAGGCGCCTCGAGAGGCCTCTCCCGCGGCGGCCAAAGCGCATCTCCCCCGCTCCCTCCTCATTGAGAGCACCCTCCCGCGCCTCTCCCAAGCTCCTGGCTCCCCGAAAGCGCCGCGCCAAAGAACGCCCGCCGCGCGCGCGCCACGCCTTACGCCCCGGCCACCGCGCAGAATGGACTGGCCCTCAAGCGGGTAAGCACTAAAAGGCTCCCCTGGAAGGAAAAGGAAAGCCCCGCCATAGTCGATACACCGCACCTGCCATCGCCACGTTTGCAGTCGCGAGCCCTGCACGGAATCCATTAGGAAACGCAACGAACTCGATGCGCATGAAAGAAACGGACCAGTGACCCTCCTGGCCTAGAGTAGACAAGGAGAAACCGCATTGAGCGTTGAGAACGTTCGATAGCAGGCACGCAATCCTTACCGCAGTTGTAGCAACGCCCTGTGCAAGCAACTACGTCACAGAGAGAAGAAAGACAGCTGGCAAAACATCGCGGACCGGGGGGAGGACCGCGGCCCATCGGGCCGCCGCCGCCGCCGCCGCCGCCGCCGCCGCCGTAGCCACCGGGGCCACCAGCGCCAGGGCCACCGGTCTTGTAGCCGCGCACATACTCGACCTGGAGGCGGCTGCCGTCGAACTCGTAGCCGTCCAACTTGTAAACCGCATCCTCGGCGTCGCGCCAATCGTCGTACTCGATGAAGGCGTCTGTGCACCAATTTGAGCCGCGGAACAGGACCCAATCGCTATCATTCGCGAGGACGAGCTCACATCCAGCCTTCATGTCGAACGAACGAATGCGCCCGTAGCGCGAGAAGAGGTCATCTGCCCGAGAAACCATCGTGAGCGGAAATCGCGACGGAAGGCCGCCTGAAACGAATGAAAAAGAAGTTTCGCTCACCGATATCACGCTCGCGCGTGCGAGAGGAGATCCTCCCGACGTCTGCGAGGTGGCGCGGGAAAACGGCGTGAGCACCGCCCTGTGTCGCACGCCGCTCTGGGTTGGGGTGGCAGCAGCCGCGCACAAACTTTCGTCTCGCCGCGGCCCATTTCTTCGCGAAGGCGACCCGCCGAACTCCGGTACCCAGGTCGAGTTACCCGTACCCTCGAGAACTCGGAGCCCAAAGGTATCTCTCCAGGCACACCGCGAGCTCGAGGCGCGATTGAGACAGCACAGAGCATGTGGAGGTAACGCCAGGCGCCGCGGCGCGACCTCACCGCGCCAGGATGTTCGCCAAGCTGTTCGGCTCGAAGAAGCTGCAGTCTCCCAAGCCCGCGGGCCCGGCAAACGCTCAAGCGCTGAGCCCCGACCGGCACCAGGCATTCCTCGCAGCTTTAGATCAGGCGAGCACCTCCCCGCGTCGCGAAGTGCGCTCTGAATCCCAGAGCAGAAGCTCGATGAATTCCTCCTCCAAGCCGTGCCTCCTCCTGGCACAGACGTCGTCTGGGGGGACGAAGGGATCTGGGAAGGCCACCGGTTCCTGCGACGGTGCGCGCGAGAAGCGCAGGGCTCGCCAGAGATCCGATCGGCATCCCCGGCCCGGCGCCGCTCCGATCAAATAGGCAACCTCCGCGCAGAGATCTGACGCGTGACGTGGCGCGCAGGGAGTCACCGGACGCGGTTTACGCGTACATCAAGGCGCACCTCGACTTCCCGAACATCCCTCCCGACTTCGTAGTGAACGCGCTCTACGTGAGGGACCGCTCCGCAGTGCGGCCGCGCTCCCCGCCTCAAGCTTTAAGCTGGGGCCGGCCCGCGTGATGACCGGGCCGCGCCTCCATCCGACGACAGGTCCTCAACCCCCACCTGAAGATGACCCACATCGAGTGTACGCGCGCGCAAACGACCCCTCGCTTCTCCTGAAGCCGAGCCGCGGGACTCCGCCCACCGAACGGCGCGCAGCTCTGAACGAGGCGACGGTCGTGACGCGGCACCAGGTCAAGCTCCTGAGTGCGCGCGGGACCGCTGGCCCCGCCCTCCTACGCCGGGTCGAATCTGAGCCCCCGCGCCCCCGCGCGCGAACCCCCGCAGTGTTCAAGGTCGACTCGTTCGTGGCGCACGCGATGCGGAGTACCCCCCGCGGGACCGCCGGCGTTCAGATGGCCTGCAGCGCCGACCCGGAGCGTTCCTCCTGGAAGGCTCGCCGCCCCCTTCCCCTCTTCCCCTCTCCGCGCGCCTCATACCCCCCCCCCCCCCCCCCCCCACAGTTCGACCCCCAGCCGTACATGTACCTCAACATGACCGGGAGGCGAGGGCCGGCCGCGCGCGTACCCGCCTCCCGGGCGCTCGGTCCCTTACCCCGGCCGCAGCATCATCCAGCCGCATCCCACCGAGGCGGGGGGTACGCGCCTCACGATGCTCCACAAGGACCTCCTCAAGTTTAAGAGCTTTTTCATCCCCAAGAAGAGTGCGGCGTACCCGGTCCCCGTTCAGCGCTGTACCCCCGCCGAAGCATCCCCCGCCCTCACCGCAGTTCGAAAGGACCTCGCGCTGAAGATCCTGGCGGGTACTCTGACCAAGATGAACCAGTGCGGCGAATCCCCCCCCCCTCCTCCCCCTCTCCCCCCATTCGCCCTGCGGACTCAGCTGACGGGGGTACAGGATCGTGCGGGAGGATTTCGCGACGGCGCAGGCGGGGAAGCCCCTCCCACCGGCCCCCAACTCCCTCACGCAGGCGCGCGGCTCCCTCCCCACGGCGCTCCGTGGGCCCCGTAACCCCCTCCTCTAATCCCCTACCCACCCACAGCTCGGCGCCGCGGCCGCCGCCAGGCACGGGGACGAGGTGAGCTGCCCCCCCCCCCCTCCCCCCCCCGGGGCCCCTTCCCCCCCCCCCCCTACCACATCTCACTTGTCCCCCCTTGCAGTCCCGCCCCAGCACAAGCAGCACAGGCTCCCTCTCCTCGTCCGCGCCCCCCTCCAGAGACATGGCGCGCCGCTACCCGCCTCTCACTACACCCCCCTTCCCCACCCCGCCTTGTCTAAGCCGGGCGCCGCCGGCAGCTCACGCTGGCGCCCGGGGACGTCGTCGAGAGGCCGGAGAGCAGCCGCGGCCCCGCCTCCCGCCCCGCCTCCCGCTCGGCCCTCCCGACGCCCGCAGGCGAGCCGGCCACAGGCACCCAGATCCTACAGGCGCGCCGCCTCTTACCCCCCGGCCCCCCTCCCCGCTCGAGCCGAACCTGTACCCCCGCAGGTCCGGGGCATCCAGCCCGAGCAGCTGGGCGAGCAGCTCCAGGCGCGCGTGCCGCGGCACCCGATCGCGAGCGATCCGCGCCGTACCCCCCTGACGCCGCTGGCGCGCGTACCCCGCAGGAGGTGATGGAGCTGGTGGCAGACGCCCTCGTGGAGGGGGGTACGCGGTTCGAGGACCTGGGCGGGCTTGACGTCCGGGCCCCCTCAAAGAAGAAGAAGGACAGGGCCCCCGCGGGGTACGTGCGCGTGGCCCGCGGCTCCAGGGGACGGCACCGCCCTCGGGAAGCTAATCATAAGTCTGAGCAGGGGTCCGCCGGGGCCCGCCCCGGAGGTCATCGAGGTCCCGCCCCCCAGCAGGCCGGGCTCCAAGGCGTCCATGGCCGCCCCCGGGCCCTCGCCCGAGTCGGCGGCGGCCGCCCCGGCGGCGGCGGCGGCGCGCCCCGCGCGGATGGACGCCCACGAGGAGGCCCTCCCCGGCTCCATAGGCTAGCGGCCGGCGGCCGTCGCGCTCCCTCCCGTTTCGTATTGGCGGTCTCGCACTAGTATGGATCGTACCCTAGCTATAGTACTAGTGCTAGTATCTAGATTTTGCCGTAGTAGTAACGTAGAATTCGAACCTGCTTTTTCAAGTTTCGACCGTCGGACGCTTTTGCATCTGCATCCCCGCCGAAGTGATGTTAGTGGTGCCTAAGGCCTCGTACATGCATATGTACATCGTTAGCGTTCGTTGCGGCTGGCCGCCGGCTCGCGGGGTTAACGTTCCGCACCACAATCGATATCAACCAAAATTAATATATATTAACCGCGGCGCGTCCCGGCCCGCGCCGCACCCGATGGCGAGCCTCGGACCCGGAGCGCGCGCGAATCTTGGTAAGGCGAGTGCTGAGCGATGCGAATGCGATACATCACGCCGCGATTACGCGCGCGAGATATCGATTAAGCCGCGCGCCGGCCCCGCCGCCGGCCCGGCGCCGGGCGCCTCCGGGGTACATCGTTCGAGAACCTCAATCACAGTTCAATCACAGCGGCTCTCCCCTTCCAGCGAGCAGCAATGGCTTTCGTGTTCACCGCCACCCCCGTCGGCTCGAAGAGCGCTTTCGGCGCTGCCGTCCAGGGCCGCGAGGTCGCCGTCTGCCGCAAGCCGGTCGAGCGGACCATCCGCGCCGCCGATGGCCCCGAGTGCGTTCCTCGCCCTCCCATTAGCTTTTTCTTTAGGGGCCGTTGGCCGAGTGCGGAGACCGCCGCCTCACCGCCGCGCGGGGTGGCTGACGCCGCTCCGGCGTGGCCGGCCTCAAAACCCGAGGGGGAGGCTCAACGCGCCCGAGATCCGCCCGTTCAGTGACTACGGTCGTGCACTGACGTACACGTTGTTCCGCAGGCCCACCTCGGCCGGCGAGGAGCTCGAGAAGGTGCTCTCCCCGCCATTTCGCTCCGCGGCCCTCGAGTGCCGCCGCTGAACTAACGACGCTGTGGTGCAGCTGCCGTGGAACTTCAACAAGGCCGTCGGCCTGTTCAAGAGGTATGCCCGCTCAGAACCATAATTCGATCCACGGCGGGCCTGACGTCGACGCGCCCGCAGCGACCTGGGCGCCATCACTGAGGTCGTGTTCAACCGCCTGCCGAACCTCTTCGGCGCGGGCCGCATGGACTACACCTCCCAGGTGGCTGCGCCGCCCCGCCGCCCGCGCTTGTCGCGCCGCTCAGCCGCCGCGCGCCAGGTGAACGAAGTGTCCGCCGGCGAGTTCGGCTACGTGGAGAAGAAGACCGTGGTCCGCCCGACGATCGCCCCCAAGAAGCGCGACCCGGAGGTGCTCAGCAAGCAGATCGGCCGCGTCTCGGCCGGCGGCGAGCCCGACTTCCTCTCCATGGCCCGCGACGTCAAGAAGAACTAAGCGGCGCCTTGGCTTTCTCCTATCCGCATCCGCCCCCCTCCACCTCCACCTCCTCCCTGTTCAGCATCGGGTTTTCAGGCAGTGGGGTCCCCCTTTACAGGCAGTGCTTTGATGCCCCGGGCTTAAGGGTTGTAATTGGGTAGCGTGTCCCCGTGAGTTCGTTGGCATCGTCGATCGTGTCGTTTGGCTGTAGAGATGAGAATATGTAATCATGAGCTCATGATGGATCCCGACCGGCGCCCAGGCTCACATCGCCGCGGCCGAGCTTGAGCCGGGGCGGGCCCTGATCTAGATCTGTAGCGCTAGCGCTAGCTACGTATACGTATACACCGGGGCATGCGTACTGCAGCAACTCGGAAAATTAACTTGGTAAATTGCTAAACTCATTGCATGTACAAGTTGTTATTTGCATGTAGACGTGCAACAACAGTCAATATTAATTGCAACTTTAACATGTACGTACACATGTCAACAGAGGCCCAGGGCGGAGTGGGCCGGCAAGCCTAAGCGGATTTCAAAACCACAGAAGCTGACGTGGATTGAAGCTATTCACAAGAAGGCTGAAGGTCAAGGACGATCCTCTCACTAATGTGCACCCTGAAGTGCCCTAGGCCTACGATTCAGTTCGCCGGCAAAAAGAATCGGTTCGAAGGGCAGCGGGCAGGGGTACGGTCTCGAAGCGGACCCCTCAGTACCACGGCTCCGGCTGCTGCGCGAATTCGGAGGCGAATTCGTTCTTGACGACGACGCGACGAATGGAATTGGTCGTCACGACGCGGCGGGTGGGCGCCTTGAACTGAGCGGTGTGCCGCACGGGCACTCGCCCCGCCTGCCACGCCGCTCAGAACGACCGAAGCTTACGCTTCCGGCGCCCGTCGAGACGGGCGGCTCACCTGAAAGTCGAAGCGCGCGTTCCCGGAAGCGCGCGGGGCGTACGCCGGGGCTCGGAAGGGGCGCTGCTGCTGAGGCCGCCGGACGGCCGCGACCGCGGGCGCGGGACCCGGGGCCACGTTGTGCAGAGCATTGTACAGCCTGAGCGTCGCGCTGGCCCGCAGGTCGACGTGCTTGATCTGCGGATCGATCGCTTAGCCCAGCGATTCGGCTGGGCGGCTAAGATCTAGGGCCGCACATCAATCTCTTCCAGAAGGGTGGCGCCCCAGTCGATTCTAATCCGCTCTTCGTATGATAGGTCTGCAGCTGTAAGTATCAAGCCTGCGCAGACCTTCATTGTTCTGAGCGTTGTTGTACTGGAGCGGGCCTGCACGAACCACAGCGGGCGTGCACAGCTTCTTCCAGACTTCTTCCCGGGAAGTCCGGAGCTCCCAGAGAAGCTTTGACTTGCGCCTGATCTTCTCTAAGAACCTGCAACAGATATCCCATATCAGCTCGAGTCAGGAATTCAAGGGCGGATCCGCGCACGTCAATGTATCTCACGGAGCCTCTCTCGATTGCGTAGAATTCTGCCAACCTCCTGATGCCCTGCGTGATGTTCAGCTTGTCTTCCATGTGCAACCGCCAGCTGCAGATCGATATCGCACCTCATCTTGCTTTGCGCCCACCTTGATGATAGCATCGTCCAACAGAATCTCTCTGCGAGGTCGGCCGTCGGCGGTGACGGCATAGAGCGCTGGTGCTGAGGCATGCTCACATCAGGGGCAGGGGGATCTGCCCGCCGCATCTCGAGACCCTCCAAAGCGCGCAGAAGTTTTCCGTCACCGTAGTGATGAGCGCAATCGGCTCGTCTCCCGGTCCGGCAGGCTGGGTGCGCATGCACATGAGCGAGCTCGAGCGGGCCTAGGACTCGCACAGCCTGCACGCACCACGTTCCAGTCGATATTGATGCCGATCGCGCTTGTTCTCGACTTGTGCAGGTCGCCTCTGAGCCTGTCTGCCGCCTGCTTTGCAACCTTGTCGTCCACCGCGCACACGATCCAAACCGCGGATCTAGGATGAAGGAGAAGCATGTCAACGCCGAGACTGCTGACTGGGCGTCGTGTGAGGCCTTTGGGCGACTGCCGAGCGAGCGCCGAGTGCGAGTGCGATTCCCGTCTGAGGCCGACTGCTCCTGAGACGAGAAGCTGCGAGGCTGCTTCTATCTTGCAGCTGGCTAGCCGCGTGATCCGGGTTACCCGTCTTCCAGAATGCTGAGCAGCGCACGCCTAGTCGCGCAGTTCCAGAGACCAGGAGCTGCGCTGGCCTTTCTTGCGCCTCCGCGGGCGCCTCCAAGAGCTCCCTCGCACCTCCAAGAGCTCCTCTCCTCTGGCGCAGGCGACGGGCTGGTCCAGAGGTCCGAAAGCTCACGTACCCGGGCCGAGCGCCACTCAGCGACCACTGCGCGGCCACTCATCGGCCACTACTGGCATCGCCCGGCACTCAGCGTGCTCTAGCTTGCCTGTAGGCGATGTGCAGACCGCTGCAGCGCCCTCGGAGGCTGGACGGGCGAGTTCGGGAAGAGCGCTTAATGCGATCCAGGCAAGTTGTGGCTACGCTCGAGAAAGCTCTAGCTAAGGCAGCAACATCGTTTGACGGCAAAAGCGAGCTGCGCGGCGCACCCGCCGCTGGGCTGCTGAGCGTACGCGTACGCGGCCGCGCCGCGGCCGCAGCGCCATGTCGAGCGCGAGGGCGAGGGATGTGCGGAACTTCCGGGCAAATCGTTCTCGCAGCCCGATGACGCTGTGAGTGCCGAGCCCGCCGCCCTAGCTATAGGCCTCCGACTTGCGCTGATCATGAGACTAGCGCTAGCGCGCGCGCGCTAGCGCGCGCTGATCATGATCATGATCATGATCACCCCGCGCGCGCGCGCAGCCTTCCGCGCCCGTGCTGCCGCCGCTGGATCCGGACTCGCCACGCGGGCAGCGGCCGCGGGAGGAGACTCAGGAGAGATGAGCAGGCACTGCGCATGCGGCGGCAGCTTGAGATATCGGTCTAGAAGGCGGATGTACCCGGTCGTACTGCAGCTGCCCCGCCTCTTCCCCACGTCCTCCGCCATCCTCTTTACGTAGTACTAGTACGTATACATAGGTTTTAGATGAGGCGACGGGCGAGGCCGCGCGGCGGGCCGCAGAGCTCGGAGAAGAATGCCGCGGCGCCCCGTACCCCTCCGAATGACGCTGTACCCCCTCCCCGGTCGTCCCGCAGGCGCTGGACGGGGCGGAGGGTGACCGCCGGCGCCTCCTCGCGAGCCTTGCCTCGATGGACACATTCGTCCAGACCCCCCTACCCCCCACCCACACGTCTCCCGTACCCCCTCACGGCCTCCCCCCCCTCCCCCCCCCCGCCCCTCACGTCTTTGAGAATTTGTGATCATCGGATCTTGCAGCTGCGCTAGAGCACACGCGTACGGGCCCCGGGCGCCGGCGGCACCCCATGCTAGCGCCGCGCCGTACACATGTCAGGCTGTATTGTACATTTCGCGCGCCGTACACATGTCAGGCATGTCAACGTTAACATATAGTAATTCATGATTACCATTACGATCAACGTGGCACAGACAGCTTCAACACATCGAATGGAGGCCCAGCGCAGATTGGGCCAGCAAGTCTACTAGGCTAATTACTAGGCTAGTTATAAGTCAATCAAGAAACGTTAAACATAACTACACAAGCACGGCGGAGGCCCAGCGAGGATTGGGCCCCCGCCACATCGTCGAAGGGGCTGGAAGGAGACCTCTACGACTACTTATTTACACCCTAGGAGACCCCCTCAGTAGTTCCACGAGGCCAAGTAGCCGCCCGGCGCGAACGCGGCCGGCTGCTTGAGGACGACTTGGCGGATGGGCGCCCGGGGACCGCGCTGCGCCGCCCGGCGGGCGCCCGACTTGAACCGGGCGGTCTTCCGCACAGACAACGGCACCTGCGACGTCGCTCACATGATCAGGTGCCACGAAAAGAGGGGGGGGCGGGGGGGGCGGGGGGGGAAGGTCGCACTTCGAGGACGACTATCCTGTTCCCGACCCAGTGCCGGACGCGCTTGGTCGCCTTGACGTTCGTGCGCCTCGGCTGCCGGATGCGGATGCCGTGCCTGCGGGACGGAGGCGCCTGCGGGGCGGGCTCGTAATTATAAGCCTGTTCAGCGTCGTCGATCCCCTCCTCCTCCTCCTCCTCCTCGAGCTCGAGGGCCTGTTGCGCGTCCAGCTTCTCCTTGAGCGTGTTGTGCAGGATGAGCGACGCGAAGGCCCGCGCGTTCGCGTGGTCGATCTGCAGCGAGAGTTAGGCCTCAACTTGGGCGGCGGCGGCGGCGGCGGCGGCGGCGATCTGGGCCGCACGGCGGAGGTGTGTAGACGGGGAGCGGCCCAGTCGATGGAGCGTGGGTTGGGTACGAGGAACTCGCCCAGGTCCATACCTGCGGTAGCGCATCGGGATCACCACTCAAAGCCATACAAGGCTTCGCGAACGCCCGCGCGAACCGCAGTGTTCAGAAAAAGCCTCCTCCAGACTCAAAACATTCTTGGCGTTCATGAACTCTTGCTCAGCAAGGAGAGCCTGCGCGCCTGAGAGTGTATACGCAAAGTACAGTAAATGTGCTCACGTCAACGTAGTTCACGTCTTCCCGGGCGATTCCATACTCCGCCAGCCTCTGAAGGCCCTGCGCAAAACCCTTTCATTAGTCTCAAGGTTCTCGTCGATTCAGTGGGCATCGGAACGCACCGGCTGTTGCAGAGCGCCAATCTTGGCGATTTTATCGTCCGTCAAGATGTCTCTGCAAGTTTACCTGCTAAGCGCCGGGGCAGAGCGCTGGAGTGTGCTTCCGCACCTCAGAGGCGGTGGCATCAGTAGCATTCGCCCCCGCCTGCATCGGGACAGTCTCCAGAGCACGCAAACATCTTTAGTCACCGTTGTGATGAGCGCGATTGGGCAGCCGTCGGGTCTGGCAGGCTGGTTCGCGGCCGGCCGCGGGTTATGATCAGACTTCCAGCGCCGCGCCGCATCCTGGCAAGGTGTAGGACAACCCGCACCCATACGTTCCAGTCGATCTTGATGCCCATGGAACACGTCCCCGTCTGGTGCAGGTCGGCTCTAAGCCTGGCTGCGGCCTGTTGGGCGGCCTTCATCTTATCGTTCAACGAGCACACGATATGACGCTTGTTCGGGCCGTGGATGAGCATGTTGTCTCCTCGTGCTTGCTAGTGTGAACTGCTGCTGCTGCTGCTGCTGCTGCTGCTGCTGCTGGAGGTACTTTCTGGAATTGGCCTGCCTGGTGCTGCTGTTCAGGCGAGAACAGCTGCTGATGATGTGTCTAGGCAAGAACAGTTAATGCTCGCCGGCAGGCACCGCAGTGCCGAGTGCGGCTTGGGACTTCTAGCTTCTATAGCTAGCTTGCAGCTGGCTAGCCGCGTAATCCGGTGGCTAGCCCTTCCAGAATGATCAGCGCCCGCCTCGGCCGCGCGGTTGCAGAGAACAGAAGCTGCGCTGGACTCTTTCGCACCTCCAAGAGCTCCTCTCCTCTGGCGCAGGCGACGGGCTGTTCCAAGGTCCGAAAGCTCGCGTACCCGGACAGAGCGCCACTGAGCGGCCACTCGGCGGCCACTCAGCGGCCACTACTGGCGTCGCCCGGCACTCATCGTGCTCTAGCCTACCCCCGCAGCGCTCTAGGAGCACCCCCGCAGCGCTCTAGGGGGCTGGACGGGCGAGTTCGGGAAGAGCGCTAAATGCGATCCAGGCTAGAGCCGGCTACGCTCCAGGAAGCTCTAGCTAAGGCAGAGACATCGTTCGGCGGCAAAGGCGAGCTGCGCGGCGCACCCGCCGCTGGGCTGCTGAGGCGTACGCGGCGCCATGTCGAGCGCGAGGGCGAGGGATGTGCGGAACTTTCGCGGCAACTCGTTCTCGCAGCCCGATGACGCTGTGAGTGCCGAGCCCGCCGCCCTCCGACTCGCTCTGAGGCTCACCCCGCGGCCGCAGCCCGCGCCCGTGCCGCCGCCGCTGGACTCGCCGCGCGGGCCGCGGGAGGAGACTGAGGAGCAGGCACTGCGGCGGCAGCTCGAGGAGAAGGCGGAGGTCGTGCGCGCCCTGCAGCGCAACTTCGAGAACCTGAGGCGCGCCTCCTTTGAAACCTCTGCGGCCTCCGCGCTGGCCTCACGCCCCGCGCGCAGCAACCTGTACAAGACGGACCGCGCGGCGTGGCTGGAGACGCAGCAGCGGGAGGCGCGCCTCGCGCAGGAGATGGGCGACCTCAAGGCGCGCGTCGCCGAGCTGGCCGACTCCAACCGGCACCTCCTGGGCCCGCTTTTTCCCCCCCTCCCCCCCAAGCAATCCATTTTGCGTACCCCTGAGACCCCGCCGCAGTGAACGCGGCGAAGCTGGAGCCGCTCAAGGCGGAGAACGTTTCCCTGAAGGCCGCCCTGTGCGCCCCTGTACCCTTCCCGGCTCTCCTGTACCCCGGCCCAATCTTTTCTTACGGGCGGGGGCCAGTGCGGAGCGGGAGGGGCAGCTGCGGGAGGGGGCGAAGGTGCGGGAGGAGGGGGCGCGGACCATCGACGGCCTCGAGCGGCGCCTCGCGGCCGCCGGCGCCGACCTCGCCCGCCTCCAGAGGCCCGCCGGAGCCGCCTCCTCTTCCTCCTTCTTTGCCTCCTTCGTCCCCTTAAGCTGCCCGGCAGGTCCCAGCAGGAGGCGGGGAAGCTCGCCGAGGAGCTCGCCGCGAAGGGCCGCGCCCTCTCCGAGGCCCAGGCGCAGCTCGAGTACCCCCCCGGGACCCATTCCCCCCCTGCCTCCCGTCCTCCCCGCCGACGCCGCGCCTCCCAGGGCCGCGCAGAAGGAGAGGGGCAGGCTGCAGGAGGCGCTCTCGTCCGCCGAGGCTCGCCACGCCGAGGTCATCGCCCGGGTGCGCCCCGTACCCCCCTTGCGTTCGTTCGCGCTGTACCCGTCGGCTCAAGGGCGACCCTCCCGCCCGCGCGGGCGCAGCTGGCGGCGGCGCAGCGGTCGGGGGGCGAGACGGCGGACCAGCTGCGCGCCCGTGCGGAGGCGGCCGAGCGGTCCGGCGCCAAGGCGGCGTGCGCGTACCCCCTCTTACCCCCTTCTTCCTCACCCGAGCGGTCGGAGGCAGGGCGGATCGCGATGCCGCCAGGTCCGCCTGCGCCGCCGCCGAGGAGCGCGCCGCGGCGCTGCAGGCGCGCATGTACCCCTCACCTCCCGCCCCGCCCCGCCCCGCTTCGTTTCGAGTACCCCCGCAGGGACGAATCATGGAAGCGCTCGCCGCGCAGCGGGCGGCGGAGGCCGCCACAGAGGCCCAATCGGCCGCGCTCCGGTACCCCCGCCTCCATCGTCCACCGCCCCTTTCCGTGACTCAAACGGGGGTACAGGGCCGCCGAGGGCCGTCTCGCCGAGATCGATGGCCGGCTGCGGTACCCCCCATCCCTCCTTTGACTTCGTTGTACCCCCCTCGAGGCTCTCGGCAGGGAGGAGGCGGGGCGGGCCGAGAGGGCCGAGGCGGCTCTCGCCTCCAGCCGGGCCACGGCCGAGTCCCTCGCTGCGGTACCCCCTTTCCCGCCTGGAGCCGTACCCCCTCTTCCCGACGCCCTCCCCCGTAGGCCTTGGACGACGCGACGGGCGAGGCCGCGCGGCGGGCCGCAGAGCTCGAGAAGAACGCCGCGGTGTGCCGTACCCCTCCGAACGACCACCATGTACCCCCCTCACCGGCCGTCCCGCAGGCGCTGGACGGGGCGGAGGGCGACCGCCGGCGCCTCCTCGCGAGCCTTGCCTCGATGGACGCATCCGCCCAGGCGCCCGGGCCTACCCCCTATGCTCATGTATCCCGTACCCCCCTCACGGCCTCCCCCCCCCCTCCCCCGCAGGCGGCCGTCGCTACGCTCGTGCAGACGCGGGAGGGCCTCCGCGGTGCGGCGTACCCCCTTGGCTCCCAAACCCGTACCCACCCGGGCCCCAGCGGCGGAGGAGCGCGCCCGGCGGCTCGAGGGCGACCTCGCGGACCGTTCCTCCGAGGTGCGCCGTACCCCCAGCCCGGCCTCCATTCCCCCCTCTTTCGACCTTCAAACACGTACCCCACAGCTGGCGGAGACGCGGGGCGTCCTGACGCGCGCGCTGGCGGAGGCGGCGGACCGGGTGAGGCGTACCCCCCTCCCTCCCACACCTCCCCTATCCCCCGCCCTCCCCGTGCGACGGCGCCGCAGGGGAGGGAGCTGGAAACGGCGCGGGGCGAGCTGGCGGGGGCCAAGCGGGAGCTGGACGCCGCGCGGGGCCAGCTGGACGGGGAGCGGGGCCGCCGCCGCGCCGCCGTGCGCCCCCGCGCGCCTCCGCTTTGCGCGACTCGAGCTTTGCTGGAGCCCTATTATCCGCTTATTTGCTCAACAGCCTCCTTAGCTTTAGTCTTAGCTTGTCTTAGTTCGGCTGAGCTTCTCTCACGATTGTCTCAGGAGGCGGCGCTGGCGGAGGAGCGCGGGGCGCTGGCGGAAACGCGGGGCGCTCTGGAGGGGGCCCGCGCGGACCTCGAGCGGCGCGCCCGGGAACTGGAGGCGGCGCAGGCGGCGGGACAGGGCGCCGCCGAGGAGGCCCGCCGGCGCCTCGAGGGTGCGCCGGCCTGCCTGCTGCCTCTCTCTCTCTCTGTCTGTGTTTGACGAGGACGTGCTTCGGACGCGCAGAGGAGCGGCGGCAGCGCGAGGAGGCGGCATCTGCGCTCGAGGCGGCGCGACGGGACCTGGAGAGGCGATCCAAAGAACTGGAGGCTGCGCAGGAAGCGGCGTCGCGGGGTACGGAAGCAGAGCGTCGGGCGGCGGAAGAGGCTAGGCAGAAGCTTGAGGGTCCGTACCCCCGTGCCGCCCGAACCGCTCTCTTTGATTGTTGCATCGGCCGCGGCAGAGGAGCGGCGGCGGCGCGAAGAAGCGGCGTCTGCGCTCGAGGCGGCGCGCCGGGACCTGGAGAGGCGGTCCAAAGAACTGGAGGCGGCGCAGGAAGCGGCGTCGCGGGGTACTGAGGCCGAGAAGCGGGCCGCTGAGGAGGCTAGGCAGAAGCTGGAGGGTCTGTACCCGGGGCCGCCCAAACCACTCTATCTGATCTCTGCGTCCGCGGCAGAGGAGCGTCGGCGGCGCGAAGAAGCGGCGTCTGCGCTCGAGGCGGCGCGACGGGACCTGGAGCGACGGTCCAAAGAGTTAGAGGCTGCGCAGGAAGCGGCTTCGCGGGGTACTGAAGCCGAGAAGCGGGCCGCTGAGGAGGCGATGCAGAAGCTTGAGGGTGTGTACCCCCGGGCCGCCCGACCGCTCTTTCTAAGCGCTGCATCGGCCGCAGAGGAGCGACGACGGCGCGAAGAAGCGGCGTCTGCGCTCGAGGCAGCGCGACGGGATCTGGAGAGGCGGTCCAAAGAGCTGGAGGCTGCGCAGGAAGCGGCGTCGCGGGGTACTGAGGCCGAGAAGCGGGCCGCTGAGGAGGCGAGGCAGAAGCTTGAGGGTGTGTACCCCCGGGCCGCCCGATCCGCTCTTTCTAAGCGCTGCATCGGCCGCAGAGGAGCGACGACGGCGCGAAGAAGCGGCGTCTGCGCTCGAGGCGGCGCGACGGGATCTGGAGCGACGGTCCAAAGAGCTGGAGGCTGCGCAGGAAGCGGCGTCGCGGGGTACTGAGGCCGAGAAGCGGGCCGCGGAAGAGGCGAGGCAGAAGCTTGAGGGTGTGTACCCCGGGCCGAACCGCCCATGCCGGGCGCTGAATCCGCGGCAGAGGAGAGAAGGCGGCGCGAGGAGGTGGCCGCCGCCGCCGCGCGGGAGATTGGGGTACACAGGGGCGAGGTCGGGTCCCTCCGGCGCGAGTGCGGCGTACCCCTCAAGACGTCCGCGCCCGTATCCTTCCCCTGATCGCCGTACCCCAGGCTGGAGGAGTACGGGCGGCTGGTGGACCGGGTACAGGCGCAGCGTGATGCCGCGCTCGCGGCGGCTGCGGCCGCCCGTGAAGAGTCCGTAGCTCTCCTAACCCGGTACCCATCTTTATTCCAGAATCACTGTGTACCCCCTCGGGTCGACCCGTACCCGGCAGAGTGGAGGCCCTCCAGTCGGACGTCTCGATGCTCCAGTCGCGGTACCCCCCACCCCCCGCTCTCCTCCACCCTGTACCCCCGCCCCTGCCCCTGACGGCCGGCCCGGCATCAGCTCCCAGCGTCTGGAAGCGGAGGCGAAGGCGGCGGAGCGGGCGCGGGCCGCCGCCCAAGAGGCCCTCGCCACAGTGACCGCCCGGTGCGCAAACCGAAGCGAAGGAAAGTCTCGTCGGTACCCCACAAAAGTGCACTGAGCCTTGCGGGGGGTACAGGGCGGAGCGGGCGGAGGCGGCGGCGACGCAGCTCTCGCTGGACGCGGGGGAGGCGCAGGCAGAGCTCGCCGCCCAGCGCGAGGCCGCCGAGCAGCTCCGCTCCCAGGCGCGCCGGCCCCGATTCGCGTACCCCCCTCCTTCACCCGAACTCACGCGTACCCGGCAGCTGGCGGAGCACCGGAAGAACTTCGGGGAGCTGCACGCGCGGAGCCAGGTACCCCCCTTTCTCCCCTCTCTCTCTTTCGGTTTCTCCTGACGCGGTACCCCTCAGGCGATGCAGGAGCAGCACGCGCGGGAGAAGGCGGCAGCAATAGAGGAGCGCGAGCGTACCCTCGTCGCCCTGCGCCGTACCCCCCCTCCCCGAGCGGTTCTCCTACCGTTCGAGCTTTGAGCGGTTCCGGCAGAGGCGGAGGGGGCGGCAGCCGAGCTCAGGAGCGAGGTCCAGAGGGGTATACTCGCCGGCAAGCTCAAGGGTGAGCTCAAGACCGCCGTCGCGAAGGTGCGCGTACCCCCGCGGCCGGGCTCCCCCCCCCCTCCCGTCCAAGTCGTACCCCCCAGGTCCTCTCGATCCACCAGAACCTGGAGGGGGACCTCACCTGCCGGGGGTGCATGGCGGTCCTCGAGAGGGCGCGTACCCCACCGTCTTCCCCCCCCCCCCGCTGAATCGGCGCAGCCGTCGGTGCTCGCGCCCTGCGGGCACGCTGCCTGCGCCAAGTGCGCCCCCGGCAAGGCCGGGGGCCCCTGCAAGGCTCGCGCACCCCGTACCCCCCACCCGCCCCGCTCACCCGCCCTTGTAGGAGTGCGGGGCGCGTGTGGAGCGGGCGCTGCCGGCGCCGACGCTCGAGGCGCTCTCGGGGCGCCTCATCGTCCACGAGAAGGCCGTCGGGGCCCTCCGGGAGATGGCCGCCGCCATCGGCTAGCTTCGAATTGTGGTCACTTAAAGCTTGTTCTAGTCGCGGCCCATCACTGTTTAGTTTGGTGCTATTTATCTTGCTATTCCGATACATGTGGAAGCGCGCGCGTGCATCCAGCGTGCAACGCTTGGCTCATCGGTGACCCTTCTGGACCGGAGCCGCGCACGCTGGGCGCGTAACTGCTAGTCGGATTGAACAGGCGGCACAGGGGAAGGGCAGAGCGGCCCGCCTGCAGCTGCAGAGAGGGTAGGAGGGTGCGGGGGGGCGGAGTAGCGGGGGAAGTCAACTGTGCAAGAGATTATGTGTGCGTGCCGCAGAAGCCGATCGGTGTCCGAACGGAGGAACGGGAAGCCTTCGCCTACGCTAAAGCTCAGACGAGCTTCAGGCTCGGCTCAGCTGAAGAGCGAGGTCTCCTTCTTGATGCTGGCGATGGCCTTGCCAGGGTTGAGGCCCTTGGGGCACGTCTTCGTGCAGTTCATGATCGTGTGGCAGCGGTAGAGCCGGAAGGGGTCCTCAAGGTAGGCGAGGCGGTCCTCAGTCGCCGTGTCGCGCGAGTCGGCGATCCAGCGGTAGGCCTGCGCAGGCGCACGCGCGCCCCACCCTCTCAGAAAAGGAAGGGAAAGGAAGGGGAAGAGGGGAGAGACGAGGGATGACCTGCATGAGGACGGCGGGGCCGAGGTACTTGTCGCCGTTCCACCAGTACGAGGGGCACGAGGTGGAGCAGCAGGCGCAGAGGATGCACTCGTACATGCCGTCCAGCTTCTCGCGGTCCTCCTTGGACTGCAGGTGCTCGCGCTCCGGCTTCTGGTCGGACTGGAGCCAGGGCTTTATGCTCTTGTACTGGGCCCAGAAGTTCGAGAGGTCCGGAACCAGGTCCTTGATGACGTACATGTGCGGGAGTGGGTAGACGCGCGAGGACTGCGCCTCCGGATCAATTCGCGCCAGGCACGCGAGCGTGTTCGTCCCGTTGATGTTCATCGCGCAGGAGCCGCAGATGCCCTCGCGGCACGACCGCCGGAACGTGAGCGTCGGGTCGAGCTCGTTCTTGATCTTCAGGAGCGCGTCCAGGACCATGGGGCCGCACTCATTCACTGCCGCAGGACGTCACGTTGAGTGCGCAGTGGAGGCGGCGCGGCGGGGGCGGCGGGGGCGGTCGGGTCGCGCACAGTCGATGGCGTACGTGTTGAGGTACGGCTTCTCGTCCTTCTCCGGATCCCATCGGTAGATCTGGGCGGAAAACAAGGGAGGAGCGGCGTGAGGGGACGGCCGCGGCGGAGACTTAGCGCCCCATATGCAGGGGCCCGCGAGGGGCGAAGGGCCGCATGCCCGGCGGCAGGCCGATTCGGACGCGGCGAGCGAGCCTTACCTCGAAGAACTGGATGCGAGGCTTCTTGCTCGTAGACGCGCCGGCCTCGCCCTTGAGCTGCACGCGTGCGTCATGCGATGGTGCGATAAGAGCCCGCAGGGACGGCAGGCGGCGAACGACACATCCAGTGCGCCACTGGTGACTTGACGGACAGAGGGAGAATGGGCGCGGGGCGAACCTTGAGGTCGGGCTCGGCCGCCTTCGTCGACAGGAGCCGCACGGGGCCGGACGCCGCTGTGCCCGCTATGACGCGGCCTGCGGACGCCGCCGCGGACGCTCGCAGGGCGCCGGGAGCCCGGGCGAGGATGCCCGTAGCACGCAGCATCGCGACTGTACCCCGACAGGCAAACTTCAGACTCGGGAAATCGAGTCAGCGAGCCTTCCGGCAGCTCAGCACGCTCTTCATTACCGAGCTAAGATGCTGGTGGGACCGCGGGAGAGCGCGGTGATGCGCGAGGGCGATCTCGTCCTCATGTACGAGAAGTTCGACAAGACGCACCCGGTGTACCTGCGGCAGGGCGAGATCTTCAACAATCGCTTCGGCTCGTTCCACCACGCGGACATGATCGGGCAGCCCTACGGGGCGAAGGCGTGCGGGGCCCGCGAGCCAGATTCGCGCGGCGCTGAGCCCCCCGCGCTCGCAGATCAAGGCGCGCAAGGGCTCGGGATGGATGTACGCGCTGGCGCCCACGCCCGAGCTCTGGACGCACGGCGTGGACCACAGGACACAGATCCTCTACATCGCGGACATCGCCCTCGTCACCATGTTTCTCGAGCTGCGGCCCGGGAGCGTCGTCATCGAGTCCGGTCCGCGTTCCGCACCGCCGCGGGGCCGCCGCGCGCCTCGGCGACCCGCGCGGGCGCAGGCACGGGGAGCGGCTCGCTCTCGACGTCGCTGGCGCGCGCGATCGCGCCCGACGGGCACCTCCACACCTTTGAGTTCAACGAGGCGCGCCAGAAGCGGGCCGTGTGCGCACCGGGCCCGGCCCCTAGGCCCCCCTCCCTCCCCGCCTCCAACCCCCGCGCCCGCGCCCCGCGCCCGGCCGCTCTTCAGCTAGCTTGCCCGCTCACCGGCGCCGGCGTGGCAGCGAGGACTTCAAGAAGAACAAGATCGACCACCTGATCACGTCGCTGCACCGCGACGTTTGCAGGGACGGCTTCCAGGCGCGCTGCCGTACCCCCGTCCCTTCCATTCCCCCTTCCATCGAACTCCTCCCTCTCTCTCTGCAGATGACAGACGCGGCCGACGCCGTGTTTTTGGATCTGCCGAGCCCCTGGGGAGTCGTACCCTCCGCCAAGCAGGCCCTCCGGGTACCCCCCCTACCCCCACCTCCCCCCTCCTTCTCTCACGCCTTTCTCCCTCCCTCCCTCCCTCCCTCCCTCCCGCCTCCGCAGTCGAGCGGGATGATCTGCTCGTTCTCGCCGTGCATCGAGCAGGTGCAGCGGACCTGCGTGGCCCTCGAGGAGCACGGCTTCGAGGGTGCGCCTCTCGCCCCTTCTTCTTCTTCTGCCTCCCGTCTTCTGCCTTCCTTCTTACGAACGCGTACGAACGAGCAGAGATCAGGACGATGGAGATCCTCCTTAGGACGCACGAGGTCCGGAACCACAGCTTCGAGATCCCGGACTTCGGAGGGGGGAAGAAGGCGGCGGCGGCGGCCGCGGGCGCTGAGACTTCGGCTTCGGCGGGGGCGGAGGCGGAGGCGGGGGAGCCGCCGCGGAAGCGGAGGCGCGAGGCGGGGGACGGGGGCGAGGAGGAGGCGGCGGCGGAGGGACAGGCGGAGGAGGCGGCCGGGGCAGAGGCGGGGGCGGAGGCAGCGGAAGGGACGGGGGCGGCCGACGAGCCCATGGGCGACCCGGCGGCGCCGGCGGAGGCGGAGCCAGCGGCGGCGGCGGCGGCGGCGGCGGCGGCGGCGAAGGAGACGAGGGGCAAGGGGAGGGGGCGGGGGCGGGGGCCCTCGGCGCCGTGCGCGGTCTCGCGGCCCTACGCGGAGATGCGGGGGCACACGGGGTACGTGACTTTCGCGCGCAAGCCCCTCCCCGAGGACGACAAGTCGGCGCCGGTACCCCCCTCGGCCACCGGCTCCGGCCCTGGCCCGGCGGCCGAAGCGGGCGGGCAGGCGCCGCCGTAGCCGCAGGGGCCTGTTCTCCTCCAATCACGCACCAGCTCGTGGCCTGAGCGTATGCATGCACAGTGTGGTGCTAAGCTTGAGGTACCCGTACTGGGCCGTACACCGTATAGTACCGGCTGCGGTGGGCATGACATTCCGGCTGCGGTGGGCATGACATATGAGCCGCGGCCCGGGCCCGTGATAAACTTGAAACCCCTGATCATGAGGAATTGGCCATGGCTACAACGTTTACTTAAAAGCTTGCAATTGGATCGATTCAATGATTGGAATTCAAATATCAAATATGCAATACGTGGCTGCAGCTGCAGTACTAGTGTTCAAACATGATGCCTATCGAGTCTGTCTAATCTGCACTGCCGCGCGGCATGTTTAATCTGTCTAATATCGTAGCCTGATAGCTACTGTACATTGCGTATATCGATATCGATATCGATATCGTACAGCCCGACTCGGCGATATCGATATCATTAAGCGTATTATGGTAGCTCGCACGTGCACAGCTGCAGCTGGCGCTTTGCTACAAACACAATAGATGTAAATGTTACGATAATATATATCATGGAATTATGACAGGAGGCCCCCGGCTGCGGGGCCGCACGGGCGGGAGCCCCTACTTCAGCCTCAAGGGTCCGGGCCCGGCCGGCGCGCTCAGAAGTCGAGGAGCGTGACGGCGCCGGCCTGGAGGCGGCCGCGGAGGCGGTTGGCGAGGGCGTGGCGGCGGAGGTGCGTGCGGTCCCAGAGGCGCCGCTGCCCCTCCTCGACCTTCATGTCCGGGCGCTCGAGGCTGCTGAGGATCGCCCGCGCCGCCGCCTCGCTCCACGAGAGCTCGAGCTCGCTGGCGGACGAGGAGGAGGAGGCGGAGGAGGAGGCGGAGGAGGAGTCGGAGGCCTCGCCGTCGGAGCCGTCCGAGGCGGCGGCGGCGGCGCGCATGCGCCTGCGGAGGCGGAGGGCGGCCCGCACGCAGCAGCCGACGGGGACCTCCTGGTAGGGCGCGACGGCGAGGCCGCCGGAGGCCGCGTCCCGGCGCCCGATGCACGCGAGGAGCGCGGCGAGGAAGTCGCGGCACCACGCGCCCCGCGCCGCCGGCTCCAGCGCGTCGCCGTCCTCCGGGCAGGCCCACCACAGGGCCAGGTTCACGAGGCTCGTCTGCACGTGCCGCCGCGTCACCACCGACTGCCCGCTCGCCTCCCGCACCGAGTCGCTCAGCCAGTCCGCCTGCGCCAGGGACACCGCCTCGTCCCGCGTCCACTTCGTCCGCAGCGCGCGGAAGAGGGCCTGCGCGGGGCGGGGCGCGGGGTGAGAACAGGGAACGAGCCAGGCCAAGTCAGGCCGGGCCGGGCCGGGGCCGGGGCGCACCAGGTGGAATGCGGAGTAGTGCTCGAAATCGACGGCGGAGACGAAGGAGGCGGACTTGGCGGTGCCGTTCACGATCGCGGCCCAAAGCTGCGTGAAGGAGGCAACCGCGATCAGGGCGAGCTCGAGGGGCTCGATATCGGGGCCGGGCCGGCGCCGGCGGACCTCGCTCAGAAGGGCCTCGAGCTCCTGCGACTGCGCCTCCTCGCTCGAAATCGAAGGGCAAGAAGGAGACTGCGCCTGCCGGGAGCGAGAGCGTGAGGCGAGCGCTAGCGCCGCGGGCAGCCGGGTGCACGTGCTAGCGCTAGAGGCCAGGGCCGGCGGTCCGGACCTTGCACGTGGGTTCGGGGGCGTCGGCCGGGGCCGGCTTCGCCTTCGAATCCGTCTCGTCGTCGTCCACAGCGAATTCGAAATGGCCATGGACGCGTACGGCACGCTCCCGGGGCCGCGGAGGCGAGCACGGCTGCGGCTGCTGCTTCACGGGGCTGGAGTCGGAGGTCGCCACTTCGATCAGCTTGCACTCAGCTGCGGCAGCGGACGAAGGGAGCTCCGGCGAGGAAGGGAAAACCCTCGAGCTCATGCGCGTTTGCTGTGAAGAAGACATCGTAGCGCCCATCGGACTCCGGGAATTCGAAAGAAGATAGATAGGGCGTTGCAGCTGCTGCTTGGGCTCTGAGAAAGCTGACTGTGCTTCGGCGTTCGATGCGATGCGCGCTTCTAGATCTGCCCTGCTGGACGAACTTTCGAAGTTGCGTATACGCAAGTTGGAAAGTGATCTGATGAGAGAAAGCGCAAGCTGGTCTGGTCGACGCGCGGCGCGCGTGCCGCCGGCCAGCGCGCCAGCGCCGGCGCCGTCTAGCGGATCATGAAGGCAGTATACCCGGCCATTCCGTACCACAGTACTAGGAGCCTGGGAGCTCCCAACACGTACCTTGAAGCTTAAGTTTTCTAATTGATGATATTGCAAATGATACACAAGGAATAGGTACCGGCGTCACCGTACCGCCACCGTACCGCCGCGGTTCCGGCGTACCGCTGCAGTCACGTGCACATGTACAGTGCAGTGATGGCAATTAAATTTCTTTTTTCAAGTTTCAAGTACTAGTACTTCTGAAAAGTACCCCACGTGTATACCTTGGAGGCTCGTAGCTGTACACGGTGCTAGTACTCCACGTACCTCGGTATATATGTGCAAAAATATTCGTATATACGCATTTAATTTATCCCACGCGGCCGGCGGCGCCGGCGCCGGCGCGCAGCGGCTGGCGGCGAGCCGGCGCGGCGGCGCCTGCAGCTGGCGCGCGCGGAGCGCCCGCCGCCGGCGCCCGCCGCCGGCGGCGGGCCGCCGGCCGGCCCGGCCGCGGCCGGCGCCGCGCGCGCGGCGCGGGGCATGAATGGTGATATCTACATGTACATCATGGCATGCACCGCGCGCGCGGATCCCGGAAGTGAATTCGAACGCGGGAGGCGCTGCTCATGATCATGATCATGATCAGGCGCAGGGGACGTCGACGCTAAGCTCTTACGGCGGAACCGGCGAGAATCGGAGGGCCGGCCGCGGCCGGCCCGGCGGCCGCGGGGGCGGCGGCCCGGCGGCCGAGGGAAGACGCGAGCCTGCGAGGGGCAGTATACGTACTAGTGGGTGCCAGTATCATGACAGGCGGAAGACGCGGAATACTATAGCTAGCGCTATATGATATATAAATAAAGCCCCTCGACCTCCCCATGGCCACGGAATAAAAATTTGAGAACGACAAATCGGCGGCCCCCCGGCCCTCCCCCCTCCACCCCCCCCGCCCCACCGGTACGTATACCGGTCCGGTACCCTCCCCTCCTCGAGCTCCCCTCCTCCCCTTTCCCCCCCTTCCCCCCCCCCCCACCCACCCCCCCCCCCCCATGCACCCCCCGGCGGCGCCGGCCCCCCCCCCCCCCCGCCACCCCCCCCGCCCCCCCCGGCCCGCGGCCCCCTCCCCGACCCCCTCCCCGCGGCCGCGCGCGGCCCCCCTGCCGGCCCGGGCCAGCGCCCCCCGGGGCCCATCCCGCCCCGGCCGGCCCGTTAACGTCGCAGCGGCTGTGCACGCCCACCGCGCGCCGTTAAAACGTTCGCTGGCACGGCCCCGGCCGGCCCCCGGCCGCACATCAATCCCGCGCCGGGGACCCGCGGCCGCCTCCCCCTCCGGATCCCCCCCCCCCCCCCCCGGACCCGGGCCCCCGGGCCCCCCCGCCCCGCCCCGGCCCGTCAATTGCAACATCGACATCGCAGCGGCTGTCACAGTGTGCACTGCGCGCGCGCGCCACTAGGGGGCCCCCCCCCAGTTCCAATAGCTCGGAATCATGAAGTTTGCTGGCAAAACTGTGACTATTGTAAATCGGAACAACGAAGTTCCCAACTTCGTTCGCACTATGCACAGCTCTCGTACGATCATGTAGTACCGACAGCGTCAGTTGTAACGAGAGTAATCCAGAGCTGTCCACAGAGAACACGGCGCGGCCGGCGCGCGGCACAGGGCGCCCGGGGAGCACTATCAGTGCGCTAGGGCAGCTAATTAGGGGTCATAGCTACGACTGGCAGCGCAGGTGCGGCTCCGGAGCTCGGTTGCAGTCGCCGAGTCGACCAGCGCCGGCGGCCTCCTGAGCGCTTTCGAACGCTAGCTATGGCTGTGCGTTCGTGTTTGGTGCGTGTGCGGCCCGCGCCGGGCTTCTCGATAGAGGTGCCGACCGCGCGCCTTGCAATTGTAGGAAGCGCGCACGCGGGCCGCGTCAGTGCCAACGCTTTGTTAGGAAGGCCTATGTGCTATAAAGACCGCGTTTGCACAGCTAGAGCCCGCGCGCGGTTCCGGGTGTGCCGTGGCTCGTTGGGGTACGTATACTGCGTGCTGTTAAGTGGTGCTAGTACCCCCAAGCGCGAAGCGCTGACAAGCGGAGCCGGCTGAAGAAAGTGCGCTGAATCGGGCCTTACTGGTCAGATTGGCTCACAATGCGCCCGGATGCGCAGGCTAGCTAGCTCCGATCTTCTTCAAGAGCTTCCGGGCGAGCTACCAAAGGCGCTCCTGGTCAAGCTTTCGTTTGTAGAGCGCGTCCGGCTCGAGCGCGTGTCGAGGCTGTCCTAGACTTTCGTGAGACTAGCCTCGCCATCGACCACAGAGCTCACAGGCTGCCAGACGAGGTGGGGGCGGAGGTGTTCGCGACGCGACCTCGTACCTCGAACTTGTCAGACAGCGGCGCGGCTCACGGGACGGAGCGGAGGTGCGGCGGGCGGCGGCGCAGCTCGCCGGGCGAGACGGAGGCGTGGCGGACGGCGGCGCGGCTTGCCGTACGGGGCGGGGGCTCGGGGGGCGGCGGCGCGGCTCACCGCACGGCGCCGGGGCTCGGGGGGCGGCGGCGCGGCTCACCGCACGGCGCCGGGGCTCGGCGGGCGGCGGCGCGGCTCACCGCACGGCGCGGAAGCTCGATGGGCGGCGGCGCAGCTCGACGGGCGGGGCGGGGGCTCGGCGGGCGGCGGCGCAGCTCACCGCACGGGGCGGGGCGTGGCGGGCGGCGGCGCGGCTCGCTGGGCGGGGCGGAGGCGCGGCGGGCGACGGCGCGGCTCGCCGGGCGGGCGGAGACTCGTCGGGCGGCGGCGCAGCTCGACGGGCGGGCGGGGACGCGGCGGACGGCGGCGCGCTCTCCGGCGGGGCGGGGGCGCGGCGGGCGGCGGCGCGGCTCGCCGGGCGGGGCGGAGACTCGTCGGGCGGCGGCGCAGCTCGATGGCGAGTCGGAGACTCGTCGGGCGGCGGCGCAGCTCGCCGGGCGGGCGGGGGCGCGGCGGACGGCGGCGCGGCTCTCCGGGCGGGGCTGCGGCGCGGCGGGCGACGGCGCGGCTCGCCGGCGGGGCGGGGGCGCGGCGGACGGCGGCGCAGCTCGACAGGCGGGGCGGGAGCGCGGCGTACGGCAGCGCGGCACACCGGGCGGGCGGGGCGCGGCGGACGGCGGCGCGGCTCGCCGGGCGGGGCGGAGCGCGGCGGGCGACGGCGCGGCTCGCCGGGCGGGGCGGAGACTCGTCGGGCGGCGGCGCAGCTCGACGGGCGGGGCGGCGGCGCGGCGGGCGACGGCGCGGCTCGCCGGGCGGAGCGGAGGCGCGGCGGGCGGCGGCGCGGCTCGCCGGGCGGCGCAGCGGGCGGCGGCGCGGCTCGCCGGGCGGGCGGCGGCGTGGCTCGCCGGGCGGGGCGGCGGCGCGGCTCGCCGGGCGGGGCGGCGGCGCGGGGGCGGCTTTGCGGACGGCGGCGCGGGTCGCAGGGCGGGGCGGCGGCGCGGCGGGCAACAGCTCCGCGGCGGGGCTCGCCGCACGGGGCGGGGGCTCTGCGGCTTCAAGGCTAGTTATCACGTCAAAATATGTTGCTTTGACGTACTGCTTCATGGCCTGGCTGCGCGAGAGTGCGCAATGTGACGCTGCAGATCTAGAACAGAATCAGATGCACCCCGTCCCCCTTCGTGTCCGGATCCTAGAGCCTCGGAGCAAGCTACCGAAGGAGATTCAAGCTTAAATAACTAAGTTTATTGAAAGGGGGATATATAATTATATGAGATGTGCTGGGTGACATAGTGCCGCACTATCACTTTTGAGTTGACAAGCCGAAAGTACGACTCTAACTTCTCAACATAACACTGACACTGACTCATGATCAGTGATCATGATCGATATTGAACGTGCCGCATGATCGTGCAAGATGAAAATCGGACAGCATAATGAACATCCATTATACTTTCATTTAACTCAGTGAGTCCAGCGAGAATGCGGTCAGGCGGCTTGCTCTAACATCAAGCCCTTCGAGAGCCCGTGCTGTGGCGTGTGCGCAGGGCCTGGGCTCGATCCTAGACAGCGAAACAATCAATTTTCAAACGTTATACAAGATCCTGTCACTAGGCAGAGCGGCGCGCGCCCTGCACTGTCCACTAGCATGAGATTCTCCAGTGGGGTCCGTGACAGACTCGGATCAAATCGAGCGCCCGAAGGCCACGACGAGGCAGGCGTATATCTATGCACCGTATTAGCACTTCTATGAAGAAGAGAGCAGAATGCTGCGATATGGGCGCAAGCGCACTGGCACGCACGGCAGCGCGTCGTGGAATCGATATCTGTGTGCACGTGGTGGGGTCAGTTCAAAGGCGCGTGGCCGAGCGAGCGACGCGCGACAGTAGCGCAAACTCCTGCAGTGCGTGCAATCTGCGTATGTGGTCAGTGCAGTCTCGCACGCCCGCCCCGGCGGACGCGGCAGGTGTCCGATTGACGTCCGGCGGCGGGCTGCTGTCTGGAAGCACGCCCAGCTGCTACAGTCGGCCGTCGGCTAGCTGTAGGCCAGGCTAACGGCAGGCTGAGCTCGGCTTGCTGCTGGGCCAGTGCTGGCCCAGGGTAGATCCGGCTGGTCCGGGGTATACGTAGATCCTCGCTAACGGCCAGCAGCTTCAAACAGCGGCCCAACCTGCACCTAACTCGCGCTCGACCAGCGTCTAGGGACCTCTAGCGAGCTGCTGTGCCTTGCTCTCGCGCAGGGAAGCCGCGGCAGTCGGCTGCAGCCGGGTTTTGAACAGGCCAGGTCCGACGGCCCGTCCCCGGCGGGCTGCCGAGCGCTCATGTGCTCGTTGCTTCCCAGAGCGCTCCTAGAAGCGGGCGGCTTCCTCGCCGAGCGCCGAGCGGCATTTTCCGCGGTCTCGCAAGGTTCGACCGGCAACCGTCGCGTAAATCTTGCCTCGGGAGGCGCCGCGGTCGTTTTGTGTGCTCTTTGTGCTGAACATGTTGCGCAGGAGCGGTCGGTGGACGTGCGCTCGTCTGTTCCCCCCGTTGAGTCCATCCGGCCGCTCGCTTGAGTGAGCGCTCCAGCCCTGCGGTCTCCGCTCGCTTGAGTGAGCGTCGTGGTCTCCGCGCTCGAAGAGTGATCTTCGTTGCGCAGGATATGGGCGACAAGCGCGAGGCGGCGGCCGCGGTTCCGGTGGCGACAGCCGCGCCGGTGTTCAAGGAGCTCGAGGTACTGCCCCCGCCTATTTCTCAACGAGTCTGACGTGCAGTTTTAGCCCGCGCGGAAGCGCCGCAGGAGGAGGAGGCCCGCAGGCTGCGGTCCGACGGTCCAGACTTTGACCCTTGCTGCACCCGACTTCCTCTGTTGCGAAACGGTGCGGTCCTCACCTTAACGCTTCCCCCTCAATCTGAATCTGACTTCCGTACAGGAACCTGTGGGCTACTTGAAAGTCGCTCACATCTTGCCCTTCCTCAAGGACGGGCTCAAGGTGCGGCTCTTCGTCGCCAAGATCGACGTCTACGTCGTCGACGAGGGGTTCTTCTTCGTCGGCATCGGCATTCTAGTGCCCAAGGTACGGGCCAAGATGAACCGCTCCCCCTCCCCCTCCCCCTCCCCTCCCCCCCCCCTCGCCCCACGTCGCCCCCGCAGTACACCCTCCAAGCTATATCTAGATGCCCTACCCCGCCCCGCCTCCGCTCCGCCCCCTCCGGGCCCCCGGTGGGGGTACGCCTTCGCCGGCGTCTTCGGACAAGGTACCCCCCGGTAGCTGGGGTCCCTTGGTCCGACGGCGCTGGTGAGTGCGTACCCCCCTCGCGGGCCCCGATCGGGCACTAGCTCTAGATGCCCTTACTCGCCCGCTCCCTCCGGGCCCCCGATGGGGGTACGCCTTCGCCGGCGTCTTCGGACAAGGTACCCCCCGGTAGCTGGGGTCCCTTGGTCCGACGGCGCTGGTGAGGGCGTACCCCCCTCGCGGGCCCCGATCGGGCACTAGCTCTAGATGCCCTTACTCGTCCGCCCCCTCCGGGCCCCCGATGGGGGTACGCCTTCGCCGGCGTCTTCGGACAAGGTACCCCCCGGTAGCTGGGGTCCCTTGGTCCGACGGCGCTGGTGAGGGCGTACCCCCCTCGCGGGCCCCCATCGGGCACTAGCTCTAGATGCCCCTACTCGCCCGCCCCCTCCGGGCCCCCGATGGGGGTACGCCTTCGCCGGCGTCTTCGGACAAGGTACCCCCCGGTAGCTGGGGTCCCTTGGTCCGAAGGCGCTGGTGAGGGCGTACCCCCCTCGCGCGGGCCACGTCGGGGCGCTAGCTTCATAGCTAAACGCCGTACCCCTCTTCAGTTGGGCCACATACTGACTCCATTTCAGTTGGGCGAAGCTGAGGAGCCCTCGGACGTCGTCAAGTTGGTTGTGCTGGCCGAAGGCAAAGCTGACGAGGACGTGCTGGGCAGAAAGGTAGCTCTGTCACTCCCCTTGAGGTTTATTCAGTTCATTCACGTCTAGAGTGCAGATCCCCGAGGATATCACGGAGTTTCCTGGCAACGAAGAGCTCACTACGTTCAGTGGGCTGGAAGGCCGAGTGGTCTTCTGGCCCAAGGCCCTCCTTTCCCTCCTCCGCAGTGCTAGCGCTAGATAGTGCGCGGCCGCGGGCGGCGCTGTGTTGCAATTGCAGTATTCATGCATGGCAACCCCCGGCGCTGCAGGGCCGGGTGCACGGGGCGGGGGTGCGGGCGCCCGGGTGCGCGAGCCTGCTATTTATAGCTTTTCTGGGAACTCTTCCCTTTGTCGTCGGAACAATTGCTCTTCCTATCGGAACAATTGCTATTGCTCTCGGAACTCCTGACTTGGGATCTCCATGGCCTCCAAAACTAATTGTACTTTTTGATCATTAGTTCCCAGAGTTACGAAGTTTCCAGTATGGAGAATTTGGGAACTTCGTTGTTCCGAAACCGTAAGACTATCTGATTCCGAGCTATTGGAACTGGGGGGGGCCCCCCTAGTGCGCGGCACGCCCATAGCCGTTCGTCGACGTCGCATTCCGATCATGATCATCGGATCGGATCCGAAGACCCAGGCCCCCAACCTGGTCATTGGCCATGGATTGAATATTTGCTTGGATCGATTCGAATTCAAATTGTTCACATGTATACGCAGTAATTAATACCATAGTACTTGGAATGCGTGGCTGCAGCTGCAGTGTTGAAACATTATGCCATATATCGAGTCGTCTATACATGTCTAATATTTAATTTGCATGATATCGTGATATCGATATCGTAGCTACTAGGCTACAGGACATTATAATTACTTAATTAGCTATAGACGCGTGAAATCAGTTAAGCGTACCGTATATACGTAGTACTACGGAAGCTCGCACAGCTGGCGCTTTATACATCATTCACGAAGGTTGTTAACTCGGAAACGTTACGATAACGATACTATAGCTATTAGGACAGGAGGCCTCCCGCCGCGAAGGGCGGGAGCCCCGACTTCAAGCCTCGAGGGCCCGGGCCCGGCCGGCGCGCTCAGAAGTCGAGGAGCGTGACGGCGCCGGCCTGGAGGCGGCCGCGGAGGCGGTTGGCGAGGGCGTGGCGGCGGAGGTGCGTGCGGTCCCAGAGGCGCCGCTGCCCCTCCTCGACCTTCATGTCCGGGCGCTCGAGGCTGCTGAGGATCGCCCGCGCCGCCGCCTCGCTCCACGAGAGCTCGAGCTCGCTGGCGGACGAGGAGGAGGCGGAGGAGGAGGCGGAGGAGGAGTCGGAGGCCTCGCCGTCGGAGCCGTCCGAGGCGGCGGCGGCGGCGCGCATGCGCTTGCGGAGGCGGAGGGCGGCGCGGACGCAGCAGCCGACGGGGACCTCCTGGTAGGGCGCGACGGCGAGGCCGCCGGAGGCCGCGTCCCGGCGCCCGATGCACGCGAGGAGCGCGGCGAGGAAGTCGCGGCACCACGCGCCCCGCGCCGCCGGCTCCAGCGCGTCGCCGTCCTCCGGGCACGCCCACCACAGGGCCAGGTTCACGAGGCTCGTCTGGACGTGCCGCCGCGTGACCACCGACTGCCCGCTCGCCTCCCGCACCGAGTCGCTCAGCCAGTCCGCCTGGGCCAGGGACACCGCCTCGTCCCGCGTCCACTTCGTCCGCAGCGCGCGGAAGAGGGCCTGCGCGCGCGGGGCGCGGGGTGAGAACTAGTGCTGGGAGCGGGCGAGAAGTCGGGCCAGGCCGGGCCGGGGCCGGGGCGCACCAGGTGGAAGGCGGAGTAGTGCTCGAAATCGACGGCGGAGACGAAGGAGGCGGACTTGGCGGTGCCGTTCACGATCGCGGCCCAGAGCTGCGCGAAGGCGGCAACCGCGATCAGGGCGAGCTCGAGGGGCTCGATATCGGGGCCGGGCCGGCGCCGGCGGACCTCGCTCAGAAGGGCCTCGAGCTCCTGCGACTGCGCCTCCTCGCTCGAAATCGAAGGCGAAGAAGGAGACTGCGCCTGCCGGGAGCGAGAGCGTGAGGCGAGCGCTAGCGCCGCGGGCAGCCGGGTGCACGTGCTAGAGGCCAGGGCCGGCGGTCCGCACCTTGCAGGTGGGTTCGGGGGCGTCGGCCGGGGCCGGCTTCGCCTTCGAATCCGTCTCGTCATCGTCCACAGCGAAATGGCCATGGACGCGTACGCGTACGGCCGCGGCACGCTCCCGGGGCCGCGGAGGCGAGCACGGCTGCGGCTGCGGCTTCACGGGGCTGGAGTCGGAGGTCGCCACTTCGATCAGCTTGCACTCAGCTGCGGCAGCGGACGAAGGGAGCTCCGGCGAGGAAGGGAAAACCCTCGAGCTCATGCGCGTTTGCTGTGAAGAAGACATCGTAGCGCCCATCGGACTCCGGGAATTCGAAAGAAGATAGATAGGGCGTTGCAGCTGCTGCTTGGGCTCTGAGAAAGCTGACTGTGCTTCGGCGTTCGATGCGATGCGCGCTTCTAGATCTGCCCTGCTGGACGAACTTTCGAAGTTGCGTATACGCAAGTTGGAAAGTGATCTGATGAGAGAAAGCGCAAGCTGGTCTGGTCGACGCGCGGCGCGCGTGCCGCCGCCAGCGCGCCAGCGCCGGCGCCGTCTAGCGATCATGAAGGCAGTATACCCGGCCATTCCGTACCACAGTACTAGGAGCCTGGGAGCTCCCAACACGTACCTTGAAGCTTAAGTTTTCTAATTGATGATATTGCAAATGATACACAAGGAATAGGTACCGGCGTCACCGTACCGCCACCGTACCGCCGCGGTTCCGGCGTACCGCTGCAGTCACGTGCACATGTACAGTGCAGTGATGGCAATTAAATTTCTTTTTTCAAGTTTCAAGTACTAGTACTTCTGAAAAGTACCCCACGTGTATACCTTGGAGGCTCGTAGCTGTACACGGTGCTAGTACTCCACGTACCTCGGTATATATGTGCAAAAATATTCGTATATACGCATTTAATTTATCCCACGCGGCCGGCGGCGCCGGCGCCGGCGCGCAGCGGCTGGCGCGAGCCGGCGCGGCGGCGCCTGCAGCTGGCGCGCGCGGAGCGCCCCGCGCC